>JAQBSW010001620.1:0-127533 GCA_029291075.1 Eudiplozoon nipponicum
TTAATGTACGATTGTAAGAAAATCATTGTTTTTGTAGAAAAATAAAAGGGGTTTCTTCGTAAAAATACAAAGTTTTGTCTAGAAAAATACGTAAAGTGGTTTCAAATGGTTCAGGTGAATTTAGTGGAGGTATTTGAAATTACAAATAAATAATAAAACAATGCAACTGTCAACTTTTTAAAATATTTTCTGTTCAATATTATTGGCTTTAAAGTAACATTGAAAAATTTTAGGTAAACAATAATCATTATCGATTAATTGATGAAATCATTGATAACATGCTAATGGTTGCCTGCCAGAATACAAGTTGATAATTTTTAGTTATCTAAAATTATGTATAATACTGTGATTTTTTTTTCAAATTATATGAAGTCCTGTTTAATGAAATTTTAACTTTCACCAGCATTTAAGTAAGGAATTATTTAATAAACATCTTAATAAATGAATATTAAGCTATGCATTTATATTATATCTGTATTTTGTTGTTAGATTCTCAGGTTGTTGGAGCGTTGACAGAGTGTTCGAGTATATCTACAGATACGGCTTCTTTGGGAAATATAACCATTGGACTTGCCAAGATCTAAGTTATATGCGATATGTTGGCGTTGGTATACAGACGAACTCAAAAACAGTAGGTTTATAGATCAATTTGTTGCCACTAGCAACCTCACAAACGTCTGCTCTTAACCTCAAAGAATATAAAATGGACCCAATTTATTTCCATGAGCTATTTTTATATGAAACGTGGCTGTACAGCTGAAAATATGATCTTTTGTCTTGTACCGTTCGCGTCAGCTTAAATTTGATCTATATTCTTTGTTTTACTTTAACATAATCGAAGGACGTATTAGACCAGTCATTCAGACCATATAATATAGATATTATGATTATTAATTTAAGATTGTAACGTGATTACTAATACATATTACATGTAAATATCTGAACTCATGAAAACTTAATGTATCCCAGTAGATATGAAATACGTGCGAAAATGAAATTTATATCAAAATCTCTGGATTCGGCTTTTCTTGAGTGAGTTTGAACTGCTCAAGCATTACACGGAAAAAATGAACTATAAGAATACGTGCATAAAATCTGATTAACACCGGAGAACTTTTCGGAAGCGCGAAATTTCGTAAAGGTGCACTTATTTATTTCTTATTAGAAAATGTTCCAATATTTTAATATGAACTATATTTATGTATGTTCAATAATTGTAAAACAAAAATATTATAAAGATGAATATGAGATTATTTTCTATATGAAAATGCCCATTTTGAATACATTTACAAAGCATTTACGTTAGATTTCTATAGTTTTTTTTATTAGAATTTGACATTTCATTTCAATAATCTATATGAAGATAGCAAAGATATACACCAAAAGCGAGTTTTTGGTTATTAATAAGCCTGGGAGATATTTCTTATCATAAATTAAGCATTTAAATAATCTTTAATGTATATGCCACTCAGAAAATAGATTAATTAACAACGTTCAAATACTACACAGCTAATTAAATAACGTTTCGCAAAGGGTTTTGGGAATCCTGATATGAACTACTTATTTGACCTTTTGTCTACTAAAATATTTTAAATCGTAGACGATCAATTTTATCTTACTAATCCTTATATTTAAATCTTTTATTTATAACAAATTGCCGACAATTTCGCATCATTTATAAATGTACAGAGCCTCGGAATTTGAATATAATTTCCTATTATAAATTACTTCAACAACAGAATGTGCCTGTGCAAAATATAATATACTCTTTATTTAATTGATGCCCTTTTAATAAAATATCTTTATTTAACAACACTCAAGTAATTTTCAATGAAATTTTACATATAAAAATAATATAGTCTTCAACATAAAATGAATTAAAACTATATTAATAAACTGATTTATAAACATGAATAAGTACGTGATATATCAATTGTTTAATAAAAAAATTGTGGATCTAGAATAGATTGAATAGTCTACCAAAACCAAAAATTGACTGAAGGCAATCTAGGCTACTACACAACGCGCAAGTTACTCCAAATAAACGAATAGGGAAAGCGAAATTATCATTTTAGATTCCTTGCTGGCGTAACGGTATTACAAATCTTGTTTCACCATTAATAGTGCCAATCCAATTCACTGTGAAGTATCTTTATCCAAGTTGATATAAAGGCAAAGAACAATAATTCAGTGTTTCTAAAACAGTTTTAAGCGTCCAATCGGGAAACGTATAATTTCGAACCTTCGATTGAAAAAAACTGTAGCTCATTACTAAAATATGCTAATGATAACTTAATTCTTATTACTAATTAAGTGAGCTTTAATAACTGCCTAAACGATTTGTCAACGTGAACACAGATATAAAGTTTAATTATAAACTTAAAGAAATTTAGTATGACTAGCAGACTTTCCTTAACGTACTGATATCGAAAAAAAGAAAGCTGCATTTGGTAAAAGGTAAATATTCTAAAAGTAGGCATGTATTGGGCACTGAATTTATTACAAGAACGCCGTTTTATTTAGACAAAAAAGTAGTCGGATAGACCAAAATCTCTACCTGAATTAGGTACACCTGTTTGAAGAAATTCAAATGCCATTGGTAAGCGCAGCGTAAAACAAATTTCATGGCAACAAGGTTTTAAAAATGATTTACTGCAAAAAACCTGAATTACTCATGACAATAAAAACAATGAAATAGATTCCAATCAATGTACTATACACGTGAATTCGCAATTTAAAAGTGATGCGTCACTGGAAATAATTACTAAACGTTTTATCCAAGTAGTGAAAATTCGGATGCTTTGAAATTTCTCATAATATGTTCATTGAAATCTATTTTTATGTTTAAATGGTCGAATGCCAAGCAAGTTGATCCAAGTGCAATTCAGAGTAAACAATGCTGGCCGACGAGATTTTTCGTAAATAAAAAAAATCTTATACAAAATCTCAAGGTACTTTGACTTGATTGTCAAATATATTTTAGATAAAGCATTAAAGTAACTGCGCATTGCCAAAGCTGTCATTTGCCACACGTTCTTTTCGAAGATTAATACATCAAGCTATTTATACATTAACTGAATATAGTTTTTTACGGACTGTGAGTTTGTGTGTTGAGTTTTATATCTCTGAATTCGTAATATGGCTTTTGATATGTTTTGATATAATATATAAATGCTCCAACAATTTTTATCTGGATACATTAGGTAAATATTCTGGCATGTATACCAAAATAAAACGTGACGATGAATATGTTCTTCACTAATGCTATTTTATTTATGATTTAAAAAAAAGTTATGCTTCATATCCTAATGTTATACTACGTATATACTTGTAAACACGAAAGTTTTTCAGTTGTAGTATTGCGATATATGAAATATGAAGTCGTTCTATTTGGCATCAAATTACTAACACTTACTAGAAGCGTTCAGTAGCGGTACTTTTTAAGTTATATGTATTTTCTAATGTATTCGGTAAGAAAACTAAAGTAATTTGATGCAGATACGCTAATAAAGAAAACACTTGGTTGAATTTGCACAAGTTGATTTTTGGTCATTTTATAATATTGAAGCCATTTGTCAGATGAAAAGCGTTCATTTAGATATGATCTTGTGGAAAAAGTTAACTATGAATCAGAAAATATTAATGCGAATATCAGTATAATCCAAAAATATTTATCTATGGAATAATCGACGTCATTTCTAAGTCAAGATGCTTTACAGTCTGTATTGACATTCAATGGGCAGCAACATTGTGTCAAAGATGTACTTTTAATTTCATTCGAAAACATTTTAATGACATTCCTACAAATTAAAAGAAGTTGCGTAACTAGGTAATAAATATTTACAAACTTTAGTCGTTCAGACGAAATAAAGTAGGCATTTGGCCAATGCTATTAGATTGTAGATTTTGGCAGAACGGGCATAAAAATATATATTGAAAGTTTTGATTCTGTTAAAGAAGGTTAGCAATACTTTCTGTTTTAATCAGCCATTTTTGTAATAAACAGCGTTTAAACATAGATTTATGCATATATCATCTTCAATAGGTAATGGAATGCGGAAATATGCATAAAATTACTGCAAGTAGACATCGATTTCATCAGGATACAAAAACGCATGACATGCAAAATTTATATAATTAAACGAACATTGGTTGCGCGGGTGGTGATAACAATTATTATAATCAGGATGGCTCGTGGTTAGAGCACCAGATTCCGAAGCAGACGTGCTCAGGTTCGAGTCCTGTCCGCGGCAAATTCTGGCCAGTACATGATGAGTTCCCAAAAATGACGAAACCGGTCTACGGGATGAAATGCCTATACAATTCTTAGTTTATACTGACATATGTAAGCAATCAATGGGTCAGGTGTTTACATCAAGATTGCAACCTTGATTATAATAATGCAAAATTTATATTCGATGGTCGCCCAACTTGAGAAATGGTTTATTAATAATTTTTCTAGCCAGTAGTATTATACTGAATGGTCATTTACGAAACCGTTGATTGATGATTATTTCTAATATAGGGAGTTCCGCGAATGACATTAAAAAATGTCAAAATCGGTTATATTAACAATATAATTAAACTTGGAGAATAGTGAAATATTTTTTAAAATTCGCATGTAAACCATTAACACGCTCACTACTTAGTTTTAATATTAACAAATAAGAACATATAGCATGATGAAATATGATATAACTGGTTTCAAGACATCATGTTTTCTTTGTACCATAAATCTAAAATGAAATACATTTCTATAAATGAAATTTTCACCATTTTTATGTTAAAGCGTGAAGTAAGATAATCTCCTGCAAAGCATCTATATTGTTGAATATGTTTTCGGTGTTGCGTACCTAATAATAAGTCAGTTCAAATATACCAAAGAGGACACCCCTAATTCAGCGTACCTTCCTGGCTGTTGTGTGCTCTGATTAGCCATGTATTGTTATTAATTGACCTAAATTATAAGGAAAAAAGTGAAAATGGATGCCGACTTAGATCTGTTACTTGGGTTGCAGATTTTTAGAATCGTTATTATACTCTTCAACGAAATCGTGGAGTTGGGACATTTTATAGACTTCGAACAAAGGTGAACTCATACGGTTTGTTTGCTTATAATTAACACTATCAATGTCTATTAATTTGAAGCTCATATGTATAGGATATCTCACCGTCCAACTGCCAGCTTTTATTGATCAGACATCAAGAGGGTACGCAGTGAAGTGCGGCTCCTTCGACAGTTATCAGGAAACGCGTGCACGTACGAGATTTATCGGTTCCTTCATGCTCTATTTAGTAATTCCTCTAGGTCCTGTTGGAGCTAACATTTAGGTAGGCACGCTGTGCATACCAGAGAATTATTGTTCTATTGATAATATAATTAATGCTACCGAAGATTATCTGATTGGTAAAGCTCCCAAGCAAATAAGCACTAAACATTACTTATATAATGTATCAAACTTATTTTTGCGATTATTCATTTTTCGAATAATATTCTGACATATATAAACAAATATTGGTTGCGCGGTCGGTGATAAAATTTAATATAATCAGGGTTGTCAAACTTGTTTTAATTACCTGACCCATTAAGTACTTACATTTGTCAGTATAAAATAAGTATTGTGTAATTTAGAAAAGGCCATTCATCCAGTAGACCGGTTTCGTCCTTACTGGGAATTCATCATGTACTGGCCGGAATTTGCTGCGGATAGGGTTTAAACCGGAAAACATCTGCTTCGGAATCTGAGCCACCCTGCAGCACAAAAAAGTATTAAAGTAAATCCTCAGAAATTAAAAGCGATTAATGCATGTAAAACTAAAAGCCATACGTCTGGCAATGCGACAGAAAACAACATCAGCATACAATTAAACGATAATTTAAATACTGTTTGTTGCAAAGAACTAATATATATGCAAGTATGTATTAGGTGTTGCGAACCTAGTAACAAATTAGTTCAGTTGTGACCAGAAGGATAAACCAAAGGCAGCATGTTCGGAAAGTGTAATCTTTTATTTATTTCGCTGATACTGATACAAATTCCTTAAATCAAGTTCAAGTGCTTCAATTGAACACCAATCGCATTGTATCTAATGAAACATATAACGTGAAAAACCTACTGTCAGTCACATGTAAAGACACATTTCGGCCTCCAAAACTTGTCGTCGGAGCTTATTTTGATTTCAATCGTAAAAATTACGATTTGCTTTAGCGTTATTGTGGCCAATACTAATAAAGCATATGTTCTAGTATGCTGGATGAAAGAGCAATTTTCAACCATCAATGTTGACCAATCCTATACAAGACGTGGCTTGTAATATTTTTGTAGGGCCATCGAGAGTTCCTGATGAGTGATTATAGTTTTCTTTTAGAAATTAAGAAAGTATTTCAACAGTGCTTGTTAGTGAACGGAAAATGTAGTTCTGCGTACATGTCCTGCTTGATTGTTAATAATCAAAAACGGATATGGAGCAATATAAAATATATACAGTGAAACTGAAAATAAAAATAAAATATATATTCAATGAAGTTATTTTTATGGTACGAATTCGCATATGTAAAACCTTTAATCAATCTGTAAATCGAGAAGTAACTTTTCTGATATTACACTGAATGAAACAACATTTAATGCAGACAGAACAAAAGCACACGTTGTTTAGTTAAATGCTAAAGCAGTTAGAAATCCACGAAAAATATGCCGCGGACAAGGTTTGAATCAATGCAAATTTGCTCAGGATTTTGTCGGATATCCACTTTACCATTCCAGTCGCACATTATACATAATTTTGTCAGCGGCAAATTCTGGACCATACTAGATGAATTCTCATTAATAACGAAACAGGTTTAATGGATGATGTGCCTTTGAGTCCTGGTGCAAAATTATTCAATGCTGACAATATATATATATATATATATATATATATATATATATGTAACATAGTATCCAATATAATCCTCCATAATCATTTAGTAGGGAAATAATATACTCGTTTCATTATGAAACTACATCTATACAAGAATATTTGAATGCTGAATTGATTAATCGTGCTTTGCATACTGCAATTCCACATAACTGATCGCTTGATAATTATGTTAGGATTGCCCATTTGCTTTCAGACACGGATGATGTTAAATTTGAATTGGACATTTCAGTTCTCGAAGAAGATCAATAAATTCTAAAATAGGCAATTCAACTTCTCAAAAAGGACTTTATATCGAACAGTTCTATATGATAAAAAGCGCATAATTGAGGTGTTCATGGATGACATTTAAAAAATCTTGAATGTTGATGAGGATGATGACGATGATGATGATGATGATGATGATGATGATGATGATGATGATGATGATACAGAAAGTGTCTAAAGCATAACTTATCAAATGAGTGAACAAAAATTTTAAATTTAAAGCGAAAAATTGTGTGAATTGTCTTTTAGTATTTCAAATTCCCAAGAAATGATAAAAAAAGAAGTATATATGGGACAGTTACTAACTCGGAGATCCTTCTTACTTTCAAGTCAAACTTTCCGTTTCGAGTTAAAATCGGCATCCTATATTTATTTACAATAAGAATCCTTGGATTAACAGACATAAGTTTTAGTCAATTAGAATTAGACAGTCCGCGTCATAATAGCTATCCTCATAATTTAATAGTAACAAAAATGATGGATTTCGCAAGTAAAGATATTCGCAAGTTGGGGTACATAAAATCTACCAGAGCAAAGGAAGTTCGTCAGGGAATGATATAACCGGACCACAAACTAGGTAAGAAATTAAAATCAATAGCTTTTAAATAAAAAGGAACCGGTTCAAGAGAGTTCCTTCCTTCAGGCAGTAGGCTCTCTAAACATAAAGATAAAATGAAGCCTTAGAAGTATCCGGAGTCTATGCAGTCCTATGCAGAAGCAGTTGAAGTCAATTACATCCAAATTTAGTAGTATAGGACCCACTCGTCTGCTAGGAGGGGTCCACGTGCGCATCATAGTTCTTGGTTAGATACCCTTAGCGATATGGCATCTAATCGAGCTCAGTGGCGATCTTGTTGTAGATGTCTAGTAGAATCATCTTCGTAACTTTCTATTCTTAGTAGGGCAAAGTTAGCTGTGAGGCTTGGTTTGTTTATGACGTGATACAGTGGAATCCGCAAGGAAACTGTATTGCTGATGCCGCCTTGCCCGAATGCTAACTTCGCCATAATGGTGCTGTGGAGAGGTCTAGTTTGCCTCATTTCTGTGAGTGATCCGGATAAAGTTTCTCATAGTAGCAAGGTATTCCTTCTCTATCTGCCAATCTCTCTCTATCTCGTAAATCTCCCTAATAATTTGTCTAGATTCACTTGTATACTTTTTTCATTAATTATGATTATATGGCAGTGAAAAATTAGTCACATTTGACTTTTGTATGGCTGGACACGCGGATGATGATGATGATAATGATGTTGATGATGCAATGATTGGGGGTTCATTTACGTTAGTGAAAACATGCGCATGGACATATAATTAACTCGAGTGAATAAAAACGCGTAGTGATATGTTATCATAACAGTATGACCAGATCGATTAGAAAATCTGTTGTATATTTATCAAGAGATTCAATTAAAATGAAACAGCGGGGGAAAATTTCAAGGCTGGATTTGAAGCACAATATTAATTAAGGCGTTGAAATAGACGAATTTATAAAACAGAATCTAAAACTAGCCACAGCAAAAGTTTAAGATTTTTGGATTAAGTCTTTTTTTAATATTTGCCTTACAAACCTACACCTGGTTAGTCAAACATTTACAGTAAAATCCGTCAAAGTTTCGTATTTTACTGTTATTTTATTGTATGTACTACTTTAGGACTGTTAGTGAGGTGATCGCCTATTAATGGAATTCGGTTGTAGTTATCCATTTTCATAATACTTCCCGTTCAATCGATAGTTAGTATTCATAAATTCCTTACTACCTATCACATTTTAATTTCCTATCTTATTTAAGCTTCGTATGTTGCTACATTTCGTATCTTCTACCATGACCGGATTTCTTGATTTTAAAAGCCCCTATCTGTTGACATCCTACTTGTATTATATCATTTTAAGCTATAAGAATGACTCAATTTTACTCGTGCATGCAGAGGGTAAATTAACATCCATTGACTGTGGTTAAACGTAGATGGATTTACATGCGCCTTTATTATATCCAACAAAATTCTTACCATTTATGTATACATGTACATATGCACATATACGACGTGCGCCTTTGTAATGGTGTGACTGTAGCTGTTATCAAATTATCCAGTCGTAAGTAAACCCCATGTGAAATTTCACACTCGCATTATGTACCTGTCTTTAATATTTATTATTTACATTGGAATGTTTATACCAAGTGTGCATTTGATGTATTCAGCTGCCCACCCAGAAACGCGAGGACATTCTCAATTACGTAATTTTACAAGGCCAGATTAAAAAAAATTAATCTACCACTTGTTTAGTGTAAATTGAGAATCAGTCATTATAATTTTACTGATTTGGTTGCGAAAAGAAATATGCGCTCATATGTGACGTGCGCCTATCTAACGAAACGCCAGTTCGGCGCTATGAGGCTAACCGTTCAGCAGGAGAAATTACAAGGTTAAACGAAATATCCCACTTCATTTATCAGTGTGTTCACTAGACTTGTTATGAATTGCGCAGCGATGAATAATACCGACCGTGGTATACAAAATGTTTACAACCAATGAAGGAACTGAGTACAATCCTGTGTTAGTCACAACATGGATCAGGTAAACATGTTATGCCAAATTCAATAATAAATATGTTTGAACAAATGACTTTTTCGGGAAAATAATAACTTAGAACAGGGAAAATATTAGAAACGGTAATATCCTCAGTATTTATGTCGTACAGATAATCGAATTATTTGCAATAAACAAAGGTAAACTTCACAGAAAGAGACAAATATAATATTAGGAAAATTAGAATATTCAATTTTCTATTGGATATCTAGTATATTCGCAATAAAATATTTCACAGATTTTACGAATTACTGACATAATATACATAAAATATTGTGAATAATATAGAAGTTAATTAGCAAAAATTAATGAAAATTGCAATTATTAAAAATAGGATAATATTCATGCCCAACTTAGACCTAAAATGAATAATCATTAAATTTAAAAGATAGAGTTTCCTTAGCTTGAGAAATATATATCTTAATTTTCAGGACTTATAATATTGAAAACGTAGAATTTGCGTTTTTAAAACTGAATAAACTTCATTAATCAGGAGATCAAATGTGGGCTTCATTTCCCTAACTGGTTTCTTTCTTTTTGAGATATTAATTCAGAGACATGTATAAAACGACAGAAGCTGCATACAATATAAACATTCCAGCCTATACCAATGTTTAAATGCTGTTTGTCAGGTGATGAACTAATATATATGCAAGTATGTATATAAGTGTTACGAACCTAAAATTAGTCTAGTTAGACCAGATAGATAAACTAAAGGTGCAAGTACGAACGGAAAGTATTATCTCATGCACAGTCTGCCTGCGCTTTACTATGACTCATCAGTAGGAGCCGGTATTGCAACTCTTTAACCTCCTATATATTTTGACAAGGAATGTGGAATAATAGGACGGTACAATCTCCTAGACGAATGTGTAAACCTGCAATAGTGAGTTAGTGTTGAAGTCGCATTGTCGTAGACTTTATATGATGTTAGCTTCACTATTGCAGGTTTACACATTTCGTCTAGGAAGATTTTCTCTATTATTCCGCATTCTCGACCCAAAATATATAGTGTTTAAGGACGTAATACCGGCTTCTACTGATGAGTCGCCAATTGCTGAAACAGATGAACATACTTACCTGTTTATCCTTCTAGTCTAACTGAACTATTTGTTACCCAGGATTGCAACACACAAATACATACTTGCATATATATGAATTCTTCATAACAAACAGCATTTAACTGTAATATATTGAATTGAATGATATCGCTCTTTACCACCAGAAAATGTGATTTACTAGTCAAGACCAGAACATGAGTTTAACTGGAGTAACAGGTTTTTCAGAAATTTGTAATTCTCCAATTTGAAGTGTTTTTAAGCATAAATTGATATCCCTCAGGTTGTTATCATGTACCGACTCAGAAACTTCCTTAGTCTTCGAAATTATCAGTACTCCTCGATTTCAAAAAGGTATCAATAACTGACAATAGCCGTAGTCATCCTTTACAGACTCTGTATATATATTATATAGTGTGAGTTAGCGTTGAAGTCGCATTGTCGTAGACTTTATATGATGTTAGCCTCACTATTGAAGGTTTACATTCGTCTAGGAGATTGTACCGTCTATTATTTCACATTCTTTGACCAATTATATAGTGGTTAAAGTGCGTAATACCAGCATCTACTGATATGAGTCGCCAGTAAGCACGAAACGAATGTGCAGAGATTGTACTTTCCGTTCATGCTCCCTTTGGTTTATCCTTCTGGTCACAACTGAACTAGTTTGTTACTAGGTTCGCAACACCTAATATATACTGGCATATATATTAGTTCTTCGTAACAAGCAGCATTTAACTGTAATATATTGAATTGAATGATGTCATGCTTACCACGAACTGTGATAACTGATATCGATCAAGGCCAAGTGTATGGTTTAATTGGTGTAACAGGTGTTCCGGAAATTGTTGTAATTCTCTATTTGGAATTTGAACTTTAGCATAAATTGATATCCATCAGTTTGGTATCATGTACCGACTCGAAAACCATAGTGTTAGTATCGGTACTCATCGATTTCAAAAAAGGTAACAGTTACTAACACAATAGCCATTCTGTTAGTATCCTTTACAGACTCTGTATATATATATATATATATATATATATATATATTTATATATTTATATATTATATAGTGTGAGTTAGCGTTGAAGTCGCATTGTCGTAGACTTTATATGATGTTAGCTTCACTATTGCAGGTCTACAATTCGTCTGATTGTACCGTCCATTATTCCACATTCCTTGACAAAATATATAGTGTTTAAAGGACGTAATACCGGCTTCTACTGATGAGTCGCCAGTAAGCACGAAACGAATGTGCATGAGATTATACTTTCCGTTCATGCTGCCTTTGGTTTATCCTTCTGGTGAAAACTGAACTAATTTAATACTAGGTTCGCAACACCTAATACATACTTGCATATATATTAGCTCTTTGCAACAAGCAGCATTTAACTGTAATATATTGAATTGGATGATGTCATGCCTACCGCGAAATGTGATAACTTATTTTGATCAAGGCCATAGTGTATGGTTTAACTGGAGTAACAGCTGTTCGGAAATTGTTGTAATTCTCAATTTGGTTGAACTTTTTAGCATAACTTGATATCCATCAGGTTGGTATCATGTACCGACTCGAAAGCAATAGTGTTAGTAACCGGTACTCATCGATTTCAAAAAAGGTAGCAGTTACTAACACAATAGCCATTGTGTTAGTATCCTTTACAGACTCTGTATATATATATATTATATAGTGTGAGTTAGCGTTGAAGTCGCATTGTCGTAGACTTTATATGATGTTAGCTTCACTATTGCAGGTCTACACATTCGTCTAGGAGATTGTACCAAATCCCTATTATTTCACATTCTTTGACCAATTATATAGTGGTTAAAAGGAGCGTAATACCAGCATCTACTGATGAGTTGCCAGTAAGCACGAAACGAATGTGCAAGAGATTGTACTTTTCCGCTCATGCTGCCTTTGGTTTATCCTTCTGGTCACAACTGAACTAGTTTGTTACTAGGTTCGCAACACCTAATACATACTTGCATATATATTAGTTCTTCGTAACAAGCAGCATTTAACTGTAATATAATGAATTGAATGATGTCATGCTTACAACGAAATGTGATAACTGATATCGATCGAGGCCAGAGTGTATGGTTTCACTGGTGTAACAGGTGTACGGAAATTGTTTGTAATTCTCAATTTGGGTGAACTTTAGCATAAATTGATATCGATCAGGTTGGTATCATGTACCGACTCGAAAACCATAGTGTTAGTATCCGGTACTCATCGATTTCAAAAAAGGTAGCGGATACTAACACAATAGCCATAGTGTTAGTATCCTTTACAGACTCTGTATATATATTATATAGTGTGAGTTAGCGTTGAAGTCGCATTGTCGTAGACTTTATATGATGTTAGCTTCACTATTGAAGGTTTACATTCGTCTAGGAGATTGTACCGTCCTATTATTTCACATACTTTGACGAATTATATAGTGGTTAAAGGGCGTAATACCGGCATCTACTGATGAGTCGCCAGTAAGCACGAAACAGATAATGCAAGAGATTGTACTTTCCGTTCATACTGCCTTTGGTTTATCCTTCTGGTCACAGCTGAACTAGTTTGTTACTGGGTTCGCAACACCTAATACATACTTGCATATATATTAGTTCTTCGTAACAAGCAGCATTTAACTGTAATATATTGAATTGATTGATGTCATGCTTACCACGAATGTGATAACGGATATCGATCAAGGCCGGAAGTGTATGGTTTAACTGGTAACAGGTGTTCGGAAATTGTTTGTAATTCTCAATTTGGGTGAACTTTAGCATAAATTGATATCCATCAGGTTGGTATCATGTACCGACTCGAAAACCATAGTGTTAGTATCGGTACTCATCGATTTCAAAAAAGGTATCAGTTACTAACGTAGCCATTGTTTTAGTATCCTTTACGAACTCTGTATATATATATATATATTATATAGTGTGAGTTAGCGTTGAAGTCGCATTGTCGTAGACTTTATATGATGTTGCTTCACTATTGCAGGTCTACATTCGTCTAGGAGATTGTACCGTCCCATTATTCCACATTCCTTGACAAAATATATAGTGTTTAAAGGACGTAATACCGGCTTCTACTGATGAGTCATAAATGGCACAGAAACGAATGTGCATGAGATTATACTTTCCGTTCATGCTGCCTTTGGTTTATCCTTCTGGTCAAAACTGAACTAATTTGTTACTAGGTTCGCAACACCTAATACATACTTGCATATATATTAGCTCTTCGCAACAAGCAGCATTTAACTGTAATATATTGAATTGGATGATGTCATGCTTACCGCGAAATGTGATAACTTATTTTGATCAAGGCCATAGTGTATGGTTTAACTGGAGTAACAGCTGTTCGGAAATTGTTGCTTAATTCTCAATTTGGTTGAACTTTAGCATAACTTGATATCCATCAGGTTGGTATCATGTACCGACTCGAAAGCAATAGTGTTAGTATCGGTATTCATCGATTTCAAAAAAGGTAGCAGTTACTAACACAATAGCCATCAAGTATTAGTATCCTTTACAGACTCTGTATATATATTATATAATTAATGAGTTGGCGTTGAAGTCGCATTGTCGTAGACTTTATATGATGTTAGCCTCACTATTGAGAAGGTTTACACATTCGTGTAGGAGATTGTACCGTCCTATTATTTCACATTCTTTGATCAATTATATAGTGGTTAAGGGCGTAATACCGGCATCTACTGATGAGTCGCCAGTAAGCACGAAACGAATGTGCATGAGATTGTACTTTCCGTTCATGCTGCCTTTGGTTTATCCTTCTGGTCAAAACTGAACTAATTTGTTACTAGGTTCGCAACACCTAATACATACTTGCATATATATTAGCTCTTCACGCAACAAGCAGCATTTAACTCTAATATATTGAATTGGATGATGTCATGCTTACAACAAATGTAGAAAACCTTTTTTGATCAAGGCCAGAGTGTATGGTTTATCTGGAGTAACAGCTGTTCGGAAATTGTTGTAATTCTGAATTTGGTTGAACTTTGGCATAACTTGATATCCATCAGGTTGGTATCATGTACCGACTCGAAAGCGATAGTGTTAATATCCGAGGTACTCATCGATTTAAAAAAGATAGCAGTTACTAACACAATAGCCATAGTGTTTAGTATCCTTTTACAGACTCTGTATATATATTATGTAGTGTGAGTTAGCGTTGAAGTCGCATTGTCGTGAGCTTTATATGATGTTAGCCTCACTATTGAAGGTTTACACATTCGTCTAGGAGATTGTACCGTCCTGTTATTTCACATTCTTTGACCAATTATATAGTGGTTAGAATAGCCGGCATCTACTGATGAGTCGCCAGTAAGCACGAAACGAATGTGCAAGAGATTGTACTTTCCGTTCATGCAGCCTTTGGTTTTATCCTTCTGGTCACAACTGAACTAGTTTGTTACTAGGTTCGCAACACCTAATACATACTTGCATATATATTAGTTCTTCGTAACAAACAGCATTTAACTGTAATATATTGAATTGAATGATGTCATGCTTACCACGAAATGTGATAACTGATATGGATCAAGGCCAGAGTGTATGGTTTTACTGGTGTAACAACAATTATTCGGAAATTGCTGTAATTCTCAATTTGGGTGAACTTTATGTAAATTGATATCCATCAGGTTGGTATCATGTACCGACTCGAAAACCAAGTGTTAGTATCCGGTACTCATCGATTTCAAAAAAGGTATCAGTTACTAACACAATAGCCATTGTGTTAGTATCCTTTACAGACTCTGTATATATATATTATATAGTGTGAGTTAGCGTTGAAGTCGCATTGTCGTAGACTTTTATATGATGTTAGCTTCACTATTGCAGGTTTACACATTCGTCTAGGAGATTGTACCGTCCTATTATTTCACATTCTTTGACGAATTATATAGTGGTTAAAGGGCGTAATACCGGCATCTACTGATGAGTCATAAAGTAAGCACGAAACAGATGTGCAAGAGATTGTACTTTCCGTTCATGCTGCCTTTGGTTTATCCTTCTGGTCACAACTGAACTAGTTTGTTACTAGGTTTGCAACACCTAATACATGCCCATATATATTAGTTCTTCGTAACCGGCAGCATTTTACTGTAATATATTGAATTGAATGATGTCATGCTTACCACGAAATGTGATAACTGATATCGATCAAGGCCAGAGTGTATGGTTTAACTGGTGTAACAGGTGTTCGGAAATTGTTGTAATTCTCAATTTTGGGTGAACTTTAGCATAAATTGATATCCATCAGGTTGGTATCATGTACCGACTCGAAAACCATAGTGTTAGTATCAGTACTCCTATCGATTTCAAAAAAGGTATCAGTTACTAACATAATAGCCATTGTGTTTAGTATCCTTTACAGACTCTGTATATATATATATATTATATAGTGTGAGTTAGCGTTGAAGTCGCATTGTGTAGACTTTATATGATGTTAGCTTCACTATTGAAGGTTTACATTCATCTAGGAGATTGTACCGTCCTATTATTTCACATTCTTTGACCGAATTATATAGTGGTTAAAGGGCGTAATACCGGCATCTACTGATGAGTCATGACACTAAACGAATGTGCAGAGATTGTACTTTCCGTTCATGCTGCCTTTGGTTTATCCTTCTGGTCACCACTGAACTAGTTTGTTACTAAGTTCGCAACACCTATTACATACTTGCATATATATTAGTTCTTCGTAAACAAGCAGCATTTAACTGTAATATATTGAATTGAATGATGTCATGCTTACCACGAAATGTGATAACGGATATCGATCGAAGACCAGAGTGTATGGTTTAACTGGTGTAACAGGTGTTCGGGGGAGTGTTTAATTCTCAATTTGGGTGAACTTTAGCATAAAATTGATATCCATCAGGTTGGTATCATGTACCGACTCCGAAAACCAAAGTGTTAGTATCCGGTACTCATCGATTTCAAAAAAAGAATTATCAGTTACTAACCCAATAGCCATAGTGTTGGTATCCTTTACAGACTCTGTATATATATATTATATGGTGTGAGTTAGCGTTGAAGTCGCATTGTCGTAGACTTTATATGATGTTAGCTTCACTATTGAAGGTTTACACATTCGTCTAGGAGATTGTACCGTCCTATTATTTCACATTGTTTGACGAATTATATAGTGGTTAAAGGGCGTAATACCGGCATCTACTGATAAGTCGCCAGTAAGCACGAAACGAATGTGCAGAGATTGTACTTTCCGTTCATGCTGCCTTTGGTTTATCCTTCTGGTCACCACTGAACTAGTTTGTTACTAGGTTCGCAACACCTAATACATACTTGCATATATATTAGTTCTTCGTAACGAGCAGCATTTAACTGTAATATATTGAATTGGATGATGTCATGCTTACCGCGAAATGTGATAACTTATTTTGATCAAGGCCATAGTCTATGGGACTGGAGTAACAGCTGTTCGGAAATTGTTGTAATTCACAATTTGGTTGAACTTTAGCATAAATTAGTATCCATCAGATTGGTATCATGTACCGACTCAAGCAATAGTGTTAGTATCGGTACTCATCGATTTCAAAAATGGTAGCAGTTACTAACACAATAGCCATAGTGTTAGTATCTTCTGAACTCTGTATATATATTATATAGTGTGAGTTAGCGTTGAAGTCGCATTATCGTAGACTTTATATGATGTTAACCTCACTATTGAAGGTTTACACATTCGATCGGTGTACCGTCCTATTATTTCACATTCTTTGACCAATTATATAGTGGTTAAAGGGCGTAATACCAGCATCTACTTATGAGTCGCCGTAAATACGAAACAAATGTGCACATTAGATTATACTACCGTTCATGCTGCCTTTGGTTTATCCTTCTGATCACAACTGAACTAGTTTGTTACTAGGTTCATAACACCTAATACATACTTGCATATATATTAGTTCTTCGTAACAATCAGCATTTTAACTGTAATATATTGAATTGAATGATGTCATACTTGCAAAATGTGATAACGGATATCGATCAAGGCCAGAGTGTATGGTTTAACTGGTGTTACAGGTGTTCGGAAATTGTTGTAATTCTCAATTTGGGTGAACTTTAGCATAAATTGATATCCATCAGGTTGGTATCATGTACCGACTCGAAAGCAATAGTGTTAGTATCCGGTACTCATCGATTTCAAAAAAGGTATCAGTTACTAACACAATAGCCATTGTGTTAGTATCCTTTACAGACTCAGTATATATATATATATATATATATATATATATATATATATATATTATATAGTGTGAGTTAGCGTTGAAGATCGCATTGTCATAGACTTTATATGATGTTAGCTTCACTATTGCAGATACCTGTCTAGGAGATTGTACCGTCCCATTATTCCACATTCCTTGACAAAATATATAGTGTTTAAGGACGTAATGCGGCTTCTACGATGAGTCGCCAGTAAGCACGAAACAGTGTGCATGAGATTATACTTTCCGTTCATGCTGCCTTTGGTTTATCCTTCTGGTCACCACTGAACTAGTTTGTTACTAGGTTCGCAACACCTAATACATACTTGCATATATATTAGTTCTTCGTAACAAGCAGCATTTAACTGGAATATATTGAATTGAATGATGTCATGCTTACCACGAAATGTGATAACGGATATCGATCAAAGACCAGAATTGTATGGTTTAACTGGTGTAACAGGTGTTCGGAAATTGTTGTAATTCTCAATTTGGGTGAACTTTAGCATAAATTGATATCCATCAGGTTGGTATCATGTACCGACTCGAAAACCAAAGTGTTGGTATCCGGTACTCATCGATTTCAAAAAAGGTAGCAGTTACTAGCAATAGCCATTGTGTTGGTATCCTTACACCGAACTCTGTATATATATATTATATAGTGTGAGTTAGCGTTGAAAGTCGCATTGTCGTAGACTTTATATGATGTTAGCTTCACTATTGAAGGTTTACGCATTCGTCTAGGAGATTGTACCGTCCTATTATTTCACATTCTTTGACGAATTATATAGTGGTTAAAGGGCGTAATACCGGCATCTACTGATGAGTCGCCAGTAAGCACGAAACGAATGTGCGGAGATTGTACTTTCCGTTCATGCTGCCTTTGGTTTATCCTTCTGGTCACCACTGAACTAGTTTGTTACTAGGTTCGCAACACCTAATACATGCATATATATTAGTTCTTCGTAACAAGCAGCATTTAACTAATATATTGAATTGGATGATGTCATGCTTACCGCGAAATGTGATAACTTATTTTGATCAAGGCCATAGTCTATGGTTTAACTGGAGTAACAGCTGTTCGGAAATTGTTGTAATTCACAATTTGGTTGAACTTTAGCATAAATTGATATCATCAGGTTGGTATCATGTACCGACTCGAAAGCAATAGTGTTAGTATCCGGTACTCATCGATTTCAAAAAAGGTAGCAGTTACTAACAAAATAGCCATAGTGTTAGTAGCCTTTACAGACTCTGTATATATATTATATAGTGTGAGTTAGCGTTGAAGTCGCATTATCGTAGACTTTATATGATGTTAGCCTCACTATTGAAGGTTTACACATTCGTCTAGGAGATTGTACCGTCCTATTATTTCACATTCTTTGACCAAATATATAGTGGTTAAGGGCGTAATACCGGCATCTACTGATATGAGTCGCCAGTAAGCACGAAACGAATGTGCAAGATATTGTACTTTCATTCATGCTGCCTTTGGTTTATACTTCTGGTCACAACTGAACTAGTTTGTTACTAGGTTCGCAACACCTAATACATACTTGCATATATATTCAGTTCTTCGTAACAATCAGCATTTAACTGTAATATATTGAATTGAATGATGTCATGCTTACCACGAAATGTGATAACGGATATCGATCAAGGCCAGAGTGTATGGTTTAACTGGTGTTACAGGTGTTCGGAAATTGTTGTAATTCTCAATTTGGGTGAACTTTAGCATAGAAATTGATATCCATCAGGTTGGTATCATGTACCGACTCGAAAGGAATAGTGTTAGTATCAGTACTCATCGATTTCAAAAAAGGTATCAGTTACTAACACATTAGCCATTGTGTTAGTATCCTTTACGAACTCAGTATATATATATATATATATATATATATTCTTTATGATATCCATACCGTTTTAATTAACACAGTATTCTTGTAGTTGGGAAGAGAAAAACACAAATAACTAAGAGAGGATAATAGCCATTTATTTCGTGAATACTAAACGTCTCTTATACAATCATACATATTTATCACATTTGGGTTGTTAATTGGTTATGTTTTTTTGGTGACAAATCTGACTGGTTATTACTGCTGTTTCTTGTTTTGACTAGTAGGTGAGTGTGTATGCGTTTGTGTTTGTATTGTGTATGTGTGTTTTTGCATGTGAGTCATTCTCGCAGTATTGCGAAGTGATGTCTGAGATCTTGTCATGATTGTTTTGATAACTTGAGGAGTTAGCCATTTGTGCAAATTGTTCACTGTTATCTATACAAGTGCTGTTTTCCCAGTATAGTTAATTGTTTCACCCCGCTGCGCGGGTGCTATTTTCCAGCTTTGGTAACAACGCTAATGTTGATTGTCTTGTTAAACGCTCACTGTTTGGAGACTTCTGTCATCGTATGCGCCTCTGTTATCTCCAACTTCACCTTATTGCCAATCCGATTGTACGTTTGTTGATTCATAATCGAGGGCCTGTTGGTTCTTGGCTGGGTACTAGTATATTGTTGTTGAATTTTGTTATCCTTGGCCCAGTCGATAAGGATATCATGTTGATGAAACTTTTGAATGTTAAGTTCAGGTGTTTCTTCTAACTACAAGAATATATATATATATATATATATATATATATATATATATATATTATATAGTGTGAGTTAGCGTTAGTCGCATTGTCGCAGACTTTATATGATGTTAGCTTCACTATTGCAGGTCTACACATTCGTCTAGGAGATTATTACCGTCACATTGTTCACATTCCTTGACAAAATATATAGTGTTTTAAAGGACGTAATACCGGCTTCTACTGATGAGTCGCCAGTAAGCACAGAACAGATGTGCATGAGATTATACTTTCGTTCATGCTGCCTTTGGTTTATCCTTCTGAATTTGCTAGACTAGTTTGTTACTAGGTTTGCAACACCTAATACATACTTGCATATATATTAGTTCTTCGTAACAAGCAGCATTTTACTGTAATATATTGAATTGAATGATGTCGTACTTACCACGAAATGTGATAACGGATATCGATCAAGGCCAGAGTGTATGGTTTAACTGGTGTAACAGGTGTTCAGAAATTATTTGTAATTCTCGAATTTGGGTGAACTTTAGCATTAATTGATATCCATCAGGTTGGTATCATGTACCGACTCGAAAACCATAGTGTTGAAGTATCCGGTACTCATCGATTTCAAAGGTATCAGTTACTAACATAATAGGCATTGTGTTAGTATCCTTTACAGACTCTGTATATATATATATTATATAGTGTGGAAGTTAGCGTTGAAGTCGCATTGTCGTAGACTTTATATGATGTTAGCTTCACTATTGCGGAGTCACATTCGTCTAGGAGATTGTACCGTCCCATTATTCACATTCCTTGACAAAATATATAGTGTTTAAGGACGTAATACCGGCTTCTACTGATGAGTCGCCAGTAAGCACGAAACGAATGTGCAAGAAGTTATTGTACTTTCGTTCATGCTGCCTTTGGTTTATCCCTTCTGGTCACCACTGAACTAGTTTGTTACTAGGTTCGCAACACCTAATACATACTTGCATATATATTAGTTCTTCGTAACAAGCAGCATTTAACTGTAATATATTGAATTGGATGATGTCATGCTTACCGCGAAATGTGATAACTTATTTGATCAAGGCCATAGTCTATGGTTTAACTGGAGTAACAGCTGTTCGGAAATTGTTGTAATTCACAATTTGGTTGAACTTTAGCATAAATTGATATCCATCAGGTTGGTATCATGTACCGACTCGAAAACAATAGTGTTAGTATCCGGTACTCATCGATTTCAAAAAAGGTATGATTCTTCTTTCGAAATAGCCATAGTGTTAGTATCCTTTACAGACTCTGTATATATATTATATAGTGTGAGTTAGCGTTGAAGTCGCATTATCGTAGACTTTATATGATGTTAGCCTCACTATTGAAGGTTTACACATTCGTCTGGAGATTGTACCGTCCTATTATTTCACATTCTTTGACCAATTATATAAGTGGTTAAAAAGGCGTAATATAAACATCTACTGATGAGTCGCCAGTAAGCACAGAAACGAATGTGCAAGATATTGTGCCGTTCATGCTGCCTTTGGTTTATACTTCTGGTCACAACTGAACTAGTTTGTTACTAGGTTCGCAACACCTAATACATACTTGCATATATATTAGTTCTTCGTAACAAACAGCATTTAACTGTAATATATTGAATTGAATGATGTCATGCTTACCACGAAATGTGATAACGGATATCGATCAAGGCCAGAGTGTATGGTTTAACTGGTGTTACAGGTGTTCGGAAATTGTTGCTTAATTCTCAATTTGGGTGAACTTTAGCATAAATTGATATCCATCAGGTTGGTATCATGTACCGACTCGAAAGGAATAGTGTTAGTATCCGGTACTCATCGATTTCAAAAAAAGGTATCAGTTACTAACACAATAACCATTGTGTTAGTATCCTTTACAGACTCAGTATATATATATATATATATATATATATATATATATATATATATATATTATATAGTGTGAGTTAGCGTTGAAGTCATTGTCATAGACTTTATATGATGTTAGCTTCACTATTGCAGGTCTACACATTCGTCTAGGAGATTGTACCATCCCATTATTCCACATTCCTTGACAAAATATATAGTGTTTAAAGGATGTAATACCGGCTTCTACTGATGAGTCGCCAGTAAGCACGAAACGAATGTGCATGAGATTATACTTTCCGTTCATGCTGCCTTTGGTTTATCCTTCTGGTCACAACTGAACTAGTTTGTTACTGAGTTTGCAACACCTAATACATACTTGCATATATATTAGTTCTTCGTAACAAGCAGCATTTTACTGTAATATATTGAATTGAATGATGTCATGCTTACCGCGAAATGTGATAACGGATATCGATCAAGGCCAGAGTGTATGGTTTAACTGGTGTTACAGGTGTTCGGAAATTGTTGTAATTCTCAATTTGGGTGAACTTTAGCATAAATTGATATCCATCAGGTTGGTATCATGTACCGACTCGAAAGGAATAGTGTTAGTATCGGTACTCATCGATTTCAAAAAAGGTATCAGTTACTAACACAATAGCCATTGTGTTAATTATCCTTTACAGACTCAGTATATATATATATATATATATATATATATATATATATTATATAGTGTGAGTTAGCGTTGAAGTCGCATTGTCATAGACTTTATATGATGTTAGCTTCACTATTGCAGGTCTACATTCGTCTAGGAGATTGTACCGTCCATTATTCCACATTCCTTGACAAAATATATAGTGTTTAAGGCCCGTAATACCGGCTTCTACTGATGAGTCGCCAGTAAGCACGAAACGAATGTGCGCTTGAATTATACTTTCCGTTCATGCTGCCTTTGGTTTATCCTTCTGGTCACAACTGAACTAGTTTGTTACTAGGTTCATAACACCTAATACATGCTTGCATATTTATTAGTTCTTCGTAACAAACAGCATTAAGCTGTAATAAATTGAATTGAATGATGTCATGCTTACCACGAAATGTGATAACGGATATCGATCAAGGCAATTGTGTATGGTTGAACTGGTTTAACAGGTGTACGGAAATTGTTGCAATTCTCAATTTGGGTGAACTTTAGCATAAATTGATATCCATCAGGTTGGTAACATGTACCGACTCCAGAAAACCATAGTGTTAGTATCCGGTACTCATCGATTTCAAAAAGGTATCAGTTACTAACGCAATAGCCATTGTGTTAGTATCCTTTACAGACTCTGTATATATATATTATATAGTGTGAGTTAGCGTTGAAGTCGCATTGTCGTAGACTTTATATGATGTTAGCCTCACTATTGAAGGTTTACACATTCGTCTAGGAGATTGTACCGTCCTATTATTTCACATTCTTTGACCAATTATATAGTGGTTAAAGGGCGTAATACCGGCATCTACTGATGAGTCGCCAGTAAGCACGAAACGAATGTGCAAGAGATTGTACTTTCCGTTCATGCTGCCTTTGGTTTATCCTTCTGGTCACAACTGAACTAGTTTGTTACTAGGTTCGCAACACCTAATACATACTTGCATATATATTAGTTCTTCGTAACAAGCAGCATTTAACTGTAATATATTGAATTGAATGATGTCATGCTTACCACGAAATGTGATAACGGATATCGATCAAGGCCGGAATTGTATGGTTTAACTGGTGTTACAGGTGTTCGGAAATTGTTGTAATTCTCAATTTGGGTGAACTTTAGCATAAATTGATATCCATCAGGTTGGTATCATGTACCGACTCGAAAGCAATAGTGTTAGTATCCGGTACTCATCAAATTTCCAAAAAAGGTATCAGTTGCTAACACAATAGCCATTGTGTTAGTATCCTTTACAGACTCAGTATATATATATATATATATATATATATATATATATATATATATATATATATATTATATAGTGTGAGTTAGCGTTGAATTCGCATTGTCATAGACTTTATATGATGTTAGCTTCACTATTGCAGGTCTACACATTCGTCTAGGAGATTGTACCGTCCCATTATTCCACCACATTCCTTGACAAAATATATAGTGTTTAAAGGACGTAATACCGGCTTCTACTGATGAGTCGCCAGTAAGCACGAAACGAATGTGCGAGATTATACTTTCCGTTCATGCTGCCTTTGGTTTATCCTTCTGGTCACAACTGAACTAGTTTGTTACTAGGTTTGCAACACCTAATACATACTTGCATATATTAGTTCTTCGTAACAAGCAGCATTTTACTGTAATATATTGAATTGAATGATGTCATGCTTACCACGAAATGTGATAACGGATATCGATCAAGGCCAGAGTGTATGGTTTAACTGGTGTAACAGGTGTTCGGAAATTGTTGTAATTCTCAATTTGGGTGAACTTTAGCATAAATTGATATCCATCAGGTTGGTATCATGTACCGACTCGAAAACCATAGTGTTAGTATCCGGTACTCATCGATTTCAAAAAAGGTATCAGTTACTAACATAGCGTAGCCATTGTGTTGTAGTATCCTTCCCGCAGACTCTGTATATATATATATTATATAGTGTGAGTTAGCGTTGAAGTCGCATTGTCGTAGACTTTATATGATGTTAGCTTCACTATTGAAGGTTTACATTCGTCTAGAGGAGATTGTACCGTCCTATTATTTCACATTCTTTGACGAATTATATAGTGGATTAAAGGGCGTAATACCGGCATCTACTGATGAGTCGCCAGTAAGCACGAAACGAATGTGCAAGAGATTGTACTTTCCGTTCATGCTGCCTTTGGTTTATCCTTCTGGTCACCACTGAACTAGTTTGTTACTAGGTTCGCAACACCTATTACATACTTGCATATATATTAGTTCTTCGTAACAAACAGCATTTAACTGTAATATATTGAATTGAATGATGTCATGCTTACCACGAAATGTGATAACGGATATCGATCAAGGCCAGAGTGTATGGTTTAACTGGTGTAACAGGTGTTCGGAAATTATTTGTAATTCTCAATTTGGGTGAACTTTAGCATAAATTGATATCCATCAGGTTGGTATCATGTACCGACTCGAAAACCAAAGTGTTAGTATCCGGTACTCATCGATTTCAAAAAAGGTATCAGTTACTAACCCAATAGCCATTGTGTTAGTATCGCGCTACAGACTCTGTATATATATATTATATAGTGTGAGTTAGCGTTGAAGTCGCATTGTCGTAGACTTTATATGATGTTAGCTTCACTATTGAAAGGTTTACACATTCGTCTGGGGAGATTGTACCGTCCTATTATTTCATTCTTTGACGAATTATATAGTGGTTAAAGGGCGTAATATCGGCATCTACTGATGAGTCACCAGTAAGCGCGAAACGAATGTACAGAGATTGTACTTTCCGTTCATGCTGCCTTTGGTTTATCCTTCTGGTCACCACTAGACTAGTTTGTTACTAGGTTCGCAACACCTAATACATACTTGCATATATATTAGTTCTTCGTAACAAGCAGCATTTAACTGTAATATATTGGGTGGATGATGTCATGCTTACCGCGAAATGTGATAACTTATTTTGATCAAGGCCATAGTCTATGGTTTAACTGGAGTAACAGCTGTTCCGAGAATTGTTGTAATTCACAATTTGGTTGAACTTTAGCATAAATTGATATCCATCGGGTTGGTATCATGTACCAAACTCGAAAGCAATAGTGTTGGTATCGGTACTCATCGATTTCAAAAAGGTAGCAGTTACTAACACAATAGCCATAGTGTTAGTATCCTTTACAGACTCAGTATATATATATATATATATATATATATATATATATATATATATATATATATATTATATAGTGGTTAGCGTTGAAGTCGCATTGTCATAGACTTTATATGATGTTAGCTTCACTATTGCAGTCTACACATTCGTCTAGGAGATTGTACCGTCCCATTTATTCCACATTCCTTGACCAAAATATATAGTGTTTAAGGACGTAATACCGGCTTCTACTGATGAGTCGCCAGTAAGCTTCACGAAACGAATGTGCATGAGATTATACTTTCCGTTCATGCTGCCTTTGGTTTATCCTTCTGGTCACCACTGAACTAGTTTGTTACTAGGTTCGCAACACCTAATACATACTTGCATATATTAGTTCTTCGTAACAAGCAGCATTTAACTGGAATATATTGAATTGAATGATGTCATGCTTGCTACGAAATGTGATAACGGATATCGATCAAGGCCAGAGTGTATGGTTTAACTGGTGTAACAGGTGTTCGGAAATTGTTGTAATTCTCAATTTGGGTGAACTTTAGCATAAATTGATATCCATCAGGTTGGTATCATGTACCGACTCGAAAACAAAGTGTTAGTATCCGGTACTCATCGATTTCAAAAAAGGTATCAGTTACGCAGCAACCATTGTGTTTAGTATCCTTTACGAACTCTGTATATATATATTATATAGTGTGAGTTAGCGTTGAAGTCGCATTGTCGTAGACTTTATATGATGTTAGCTTCACTACTGAAGGTTTACACATTCGTCTAGGAGATTGTACCGTCCTATTATTTCACATTCTTTGACGAATTATATAGTGGTTAAAGGGCGTAATACCGGCATCTACTGATGAGTCGCCAGTAAGCACGAAACGAATGTGCAAGAGATTGTACTTTCCGTTCATGCCTTTGGTTTATCCTTCTGGTCACCACTGAATTGGTTTGTTACTAGGTTCGCAGCACCTAATACTTGCATATATATTAGTTCTTCGTAACAAGCAGCATTTAACTGTAATATATTGAATTGGATGATGTCATACTTACCGCGAAATGTGATAACTTATTTTGATCAAGGCCATAGTCTGGTTTAACTGGAGTAACAGCTGTTCGGAAATTGTTTAATTCACAATTTGGTTGAACTTTAGCATAAATTGATATCCATCAGGTTGGTATCATGTACCGACTCTAAAGCAATAGTGTTAGTATCCGGTACTCATCGATTTCAAAAAAGGTAGCAGTTACTAACAAAATAGCCATAGTGTTAGTATCAACACAGACTCTGTATATATATTATATAGTGTGAGTTAGCGTTGAAGTCGCATTATCGTAGACTTTATATGATGATAACCTCACTATTGAAGGTTTACACATTCGTCTAGGAGATTGTACCGTCCTATTATTTCACATTCTTTGACCAATTATATAGTGGTTAAGGGCGTAATACTCAGCATCTACTGATGAGTCGCCAGTAAGCACGAAACGAATGTGCAAGATATTGTACTTTCCGTTCATGCTGCCTTTGGTTTATACTTCTGGTCACAACTGAACTAGTTTGTTACTAGGTTCGCAACACCTAATACATACTTGCATATATATTAGTTCTTCGTAACAATCAGCATTTAACTGTATGATATTGAATTGAATGATGTCATGCTTACCACGAAATGTGATAACGGATATCGATCAAGGCCAGAGTGTATGGTTTAACTGGTGTTACAGGTGTTCGGAAAATTGTTGTAATTCTCAATTTGGGTGAACTTTAGCATAAATTGATATCCATCAGGTTGGTATCGTGTACCGACTCGAAAGGAATAGTGTTAGTATCCGGTACTCATCGATTTCCAAAAATTATCAGTTACTAACACAATAGCCATTGTGTTAGTATCCTTTACAGACTCAGGCTATATATATATATATATATATATATATATATATATATATATATATATATATTATATAGTGTGAGTTAGCGTTGAAGTCGCATTGTCATAGACCTTATATGATGTTAGCTTCACTATTGCAGGTCTGCACATTCGTCTGGGAGATTGTACCGTCCCATTATTCATTCCTTGACAAAATATATAGTGTTTAAAGGACATGTACCGGCTACTACTGATGAGTCGCCAGTAAGCACGAAACGAATGTGCATGAGATTATACTTTCCGTTCATGCTGCCTTTGGTTTAATCCTTCTGGTCACAACTGAACTAGTTTGTTACTAGGTTTGCAACACCTAATACATACTTGCATATATATTAGTTCTTCGTAACAAGCAGCATTTTACTGTAATATATTGAATTGAATGATGTCATGCTTACCACGAAATGATAAAGGATATCGATCAAGGCCAGAGTGTATGGTTTAACTGGTGTAACAGGTGTTCGGAAATTGTTGTAATTCTCAATTTGGGTGAACTTTAGCATTAATTGATATCCATCAGGTTGGTATCATGTACCGACTCAAAGCATAGTGTTGGTATACGGTACTCATCGATTTCAAAAAAGGTATCAGTTACTAACATAATGGGCATTGTGTTAGTATCCTTTACAGACTCTGTATATATATATATTATATAGTGTGAGTTGTAGCGTTGAAGTCGCATTGTCGTAGACTTTATATGATGTTAGCTTCACTATTGTGGGTCTACACATTCGCCTAGGAGATTGTACCGTCCCATTATTCCACATTCCTTGACAAAATATATAGTGTTTAAAGGACGTAATACCGGCTTCTACTGATGAGTCGCCAGTAAGCACGAAACGAATATTGCATGAGATTATACTTTCCGTTCATGCCTTACCTGGTTTATCCTTCTGGTGAAAACTGAACTAATTTAATACTAGGTTCGCAACACCTAATACATACTTGCATATATATTAGCTCTTTGCAACAAGCAGCATTTAACTGTAATATATTGAATTGGATGATGTCATACCTACATAAAATGATGCTTATTTTGATCAAGGCCATAGTGTATGGTTTAACTGGAGTAACAGCTGTTCGAGAATTGTTGTAATTCTAAATTTGGTTGAACTTTAGCATATCTTGATATCCATCAGGTTGGTATCATGTGCCGACTCGAAAGCGATAGTGTTAATATCCGGTACTCATCGATTTCAAAAAAGATAGCAGTTACTAACATAATAGCCATAGTTAGTGTCATTTACAGGCTCCGCATATATATTATGTAGTGTCAGTGAGCGTAGAAGTCGCATTGCTGTAGACTTTATATGATGATTGCTTCACTATTGCAGGTCTACATTCGTCTAGGAAATTGTACCGTCCTATTATTTCACACATTCTTTGACCAATTATATAGTGGTTAAAGGGCATAATATCGGCATCTACTGATGAGTTGCCAGTAAGCACGAAACGAATGTGCAGAGATTGTACTTTCCGTTCATGCTGCCTTTGGTTTTATCCTTCTGGTCACAACTGAACTAGTTTGTTACTAGGTTCGCAACACCTAATACATACTTATATATATTAGTTCTTCGTAACAAGCAGCATTTAACTGTAATATAATAGGTGAATGATGTCATGCTTACAACGAAATGTGATAACTGACATCGATCAAGGCCATAGTGTATGGTTTAACTGGAGTAACAGCTGTTCGGAAATTGTTGTAATTCTCAATTTGGTTGAACTTTAGCAAAACTTGATATCCATCAGGTTGGTATCATGTACCGACTCGAAAGTAATAGTGTTAGTATCCGGTACTCATCGATTTCAAAAAGGTAGCAGTTACTAACATAATAGCCATAGTATTAGTATCCTTTACAGACTCTGTATATATATTATATAGTGTGAGTTAGCGTTGAAGTCGCATTGTCGTAGACTTAATATGATGTTAGCCTCACTGACGAGGGTTGACACATTCGTGTAGGAGATTGTACCGTCCTATTATTTCACATTCTTTGACCAATTATATAGTGGTTAAAGGGCGTAATACCAAAGCATCTACTGATGAGTCGCCAGTAAGCACGAAACGAATGTGCAAGAGATTGAACTTTCCGTTCATGCTGCCTTTTGTTTGTCAACTGGTCACAACTGAACTAGTTTGTTACTAGGTTCGCAACACCTAATACAGCATACTTGCATATATATTAGTTCTTCGTAACAAGCGGCATTTAACTGTAATATAATGAATTGAATGATGTCATGCTTACCACGAAATGTGATAACTGATATCGATCAAGGCCAGAAGTGTATGGTTTCACTGGTGTAACAGGTGTTTGGAAATTGTTGTAATTCTCAATTTGGGTGAACTTTAGCATAAATTGATATCCATCAGGTTGGTATCCTGTACCGACTCGAAAACCAAAAGTGTTAGTATCCGGTAATCATCGATTTAAAAAAAGGTATCAGTTACTAACACAATAGCCATTGTGTTAGTATCCTTTACAGACTCTGTATATATATATTATATAGTGTGAGTTAGCGTTGAAGTCGCATTGTCGTAGACTTTATATGATGTTAGCTTCACTATTGCAGGTTTACACATTCGTCTAGGAGATTGTACCGTCCTGTGTACATTCTTTGATGATTATATAGTGGTTAAAGGGCATGTCACCAGCATCTGATGAGTCGCCAGTAAGCACGAAACGAATGTGAAGTACTTTCCGTTCATGCTGCCTTTGGTTTATCCTTCTGGTCACCACTGAACTAGTTTTTACTAGGTTCGCAACACCTAATACATACTTGCATATGCTGCTAGTTCTTCGTAACAAGCAGCATTTAACTGTAATATATTGAGAATTGAATAGTATCATACCTGCAAAATACTTATTAACAAGTTAATAATCAATGAAATTAATGAAGTTTATTTGGTGCAGCAATTAATTGAGTACATTCATTCTCTTTGGGTATTTAGCATAATTAATACTCACACGGTTTAGTCTTCTTCGATTAAACATAATTGTTCAGTGTTTCAGTTTCATTTGATATCGTTCTACACTTTAATGTGCATTCTTTAGTATCATATCGTTATCTCGTATATATGCCTATTCATATAAATATAGTTAGCATTAAGTCACGTATCAGACTTTTTATATGATGTCATTCTTCTTGCAGGTCCCACGCAACGTCTAAGTTATTTTGAAAATTAAAATACTACGTTCTTGATAAAATATATGAAGAGAAATTGTTTAAGGACATGCTACTGATGAGTGTAGTAAGCACGAAACGAATGTGCATGAGATTGCCTTTTCCGTTCATGCTGCCTTTGGTTTATCCTTCTGGTCAAAACTGAACTAATTTGTTACTAGGTTCGCAACACCTAATACATACTTGCATATATATTAGCTCTTCGCAACAAGCTTAGCATTTAACTGTAATATATTAGGAGTGGATGATGTCATGCTTACCGCGAATGTGATAACTTATTTTGATCAAGGCCATAGTCTATGGTTTAACTGGAGTAACAGCTGTTCGGAAATTGTTGTAATTCACAATTTGATTTGAACTTTAGCATAAATTGATATCCATCAGGTTGGTATCGTAGCTTGCCGACTCGAAAGCAATAGTGTTAGTATCGGTACTCATCGATTTCAAAAAGAATTGGCAGTTACTAACACAATAGCCATAGTGTTAGTATCCTTTACAGACTCTGTATATATATTATATAGTGTGAGTTAGCGTTGAAGTCGCATTATCGTAGACTTTATATGATGTTAGCTTCACTATTGCAGGTTTACACATTCGTCTGGGAGATTGTACCGTCTATTATTTCACATTCTTTGACCAATTATATAGTGGTTAAGGGCGTAATACCAGCATCTACTGATAGGTCGCCAGTAAGCACAGAAATGGGAATGTGCAGAGATTGTACTTTCCGTTCATGCTGCCTTTGGTTTATCCTTCTGGTCACAACTGAACTAGTTTGTTACTAGGTTCGCAACACCTAATGCATACTTGCATATATTAGTTCTTCGTAACAAGCAGCATTTAACTGTAATGTAATGAATTGAATGATGTATGCTTACCACGAAATGTGATAACGGATATCGATCAAGGCCAGAGTGTATGGTTTAACTGGTGTTACAGGTGTTCGGAAATTGTTGTAATTCTCGAATTTGGGTGAACTTTAGCATAAATTGATATCCATCAGGTTGGTATCATGTACCGACTCGAAAGCAATAGTGTTAGTATCGGTACTCATCGATTTCAAAAAAGGTATCAGTTACTAACACAATAGCCATTGTGTTAGTATCCTTCCCCCAGACTCTGTATATATATATATATATTATATAGTGTGAGTTGGCATTTGAAGTCGCATTGTCGTAGACTTTATATGATGTTAGCTTCACTATTGCAGGTCTACACATTCGTCTAGGAAATTGTACCGTCCCATTATTCCACATTCCTTGACAAAATATATAGTGTTTAAAGGACGTAATGCCGGCTTCTACTGATGAGTCGCCAGTAAGCACGAAACGAATGTGCATGAGATTATACTTTCCGTTCATGCTGCCTTTGGTTTATCCTTCTGGTCACAACTGAACTAGTTTGTTACTAGGTTTGCAACACCTAATACATACTTGCATATATATTAGTTCTTCGTAACAAGCAGCATTTAACTATATATTGAATTGAATGATGTCATGCTTACCACGCGAAGCCCGTGATAACGGATATCGATCAAGGCCAGAGTGTATGGTTTAACTGGTATAACAAGTGTTAAATTATTATGGTCTCAATTTGGGTGAACTTTAGTATGGTGATATCCATCAGGTTGGTATCATGTACCGACTCGAAAACCATAGTGTTAGTATCCGAAATTTACTCATCGATTTCAAAAAGAGTATCAGATTTTAACACAGCCATTGTTTTAGTATCCTTACGAACTCTGTATATATATATATTATATAGTGTGAGTTAGCGTTGAAGTCGCATTGTCGTAGACTTTATATGATGTTAGCTTCACTATTGCAGGTCTACACATTCGTCTAGGAGATTGTACCGTCCCATTATTTCACGTTTTCCTTGACAAAATATATAGTGTTTAAAGGACGTAATACCGGCTTCTACCGCTGATGAGTCATAGTAAGCACGAAACGAATGTGCATGAGATTATACTTTCCGTTCATGCTGCCTTTGGTTTGGCATCCGCTGGTCAAAAACTGAACTAATTTGTTACTAGGTTCGCAACACCTAATACATACTTGCATATATATTTGCTCTTCGCAACAAGCAGCATTTAACTGTAATATATTGAATTGGATGATGTGTCATGCTTACCGCGAAATGTGATAACTTATATTGATCAAGGCCATAGTCTATGGTTTAACTGGAGTAACAGCTGTTCCCTAAAATTGGTGTAATTCTGATTGGTTGAACTTTAGCATAAATTGGTATCCATCATGTTGGTATCGCTTGTACCGACTCGAAAGCAATAGTGTTGATATCCGGTACTCATCTGTTTCAAAAAGGTAGCAGTTACTAACACAATAGCCATAGTGTTAGTATCCTTTACAGACTCTGTATATATATTATATAGTGTGAGTTAGCGTTGAAGTCGCATTATCGTAGACTTTATATGATGTTAGCCTCACTATTGAAGGTTTGTTCGTCTAGGAGGTGTACCGTCCTATTATTTCACATTCTTTGACCAATTGCCATAGTGGTTAAAGGGCGTAATACCAACGTCTACTGATGAGTCGCCAGTAAGCACGAAGCGAATGTGCAAGAGATTGTACTTTCCATTCATGCTGCCTTTGGGTTTATCCTTCTGGTCACAACTGAACTAGTTTGTTAATAGGTTCGCAACACCTAATACATGCGCATATATATTAGTTCTTCGTAACAAGCAGCATTTAACTGCCAATATATTGAATTGAATGATGTCATGCTTACCACGAAATGTGATAACGGATATCGATCAAGGCCAAGTGTATGGTTTAACTGGTGTAACAGGTGTTCGGAAATTGTTGTAATTTAAAATTTGGGTGAACTTTAGCATAAATTGATATCCATCAGGTTGGTATCATGTACCGACTCGAAAACCCTAGTGTTAGTATCCGGTACTCATCGATTTCAAAAAAGGTATCAGTTACTAACACAACCCATTGTGTTAGTATCACTTCCCAGACTCAGTATATATATATATATTATATAGTGTGAGTTAGCGTTGAAGTCGCATTGTCGTAGACTTTATATGATGTTAGCTTCACTATTGCAGGTCTACACATTCGTCTAGGAGATTGTACCACGTCCCATTATTCCACATTCCTTGACAAAATATATAGTGTTTTAAGGACATGTACCAGCTTCTACTGATGAGTCGCCAGTAAGCACGAACGAATGTGCATGAGATTATACTTTCCGTTCATGCTGCCTTTGGTTTATCCTTCTGGTCAAAACTGAACTAATTTGTTACTAGGTTCGCAACACCTAATACATACTTGCATATATATTAGCTCTTCGGAACAAGCAGCATTTAACTGTAATATATTGAATTGGATGATGTCATGCTTACCGCGAATGTGATAACTTATTTTGATCAAGGCCATAGTCTATGGTTTAACTGGAGTAACAGCTGTTCGGAAATTATTTGTAATTCACAATTTGGTTGAACTTTAGCATAAATTGATATCCATCGAGTTGGTATCATGCTTGTACCGACTCGAAAGCAATAGTGTTAGTATCGGTACTCATCGATTTCAAAAAAGGTAGCAGTTACTAACACAATAGCAACCATAGTGTTAGTATCCTTTACAGACTCTGTATATATATTATATAGTGTGAGTTAGCGTTGAAGTCGCATTATCGTAGACTTTATATGATGTTAACCTCAATATTGAAGGTTTACATTCGTCTAGGAGATTGTACCGTCCTATTATTTCATTCTTTGACCAATTATATAGTGGTTAAAGAACGTAATACCGGCATCTACTGATGAGTCGCCAGTAAGCACGAAACGAATGTGCAAGAGATGTACTTTCCGTTCATGCTGCCTTTGGTTTATCCTTTCTGGTCACAACTGAACTAGTTTGTTACTAGGTTCGCAGCACCTAATACATACTTGCAAATATATTAGTTCTTCGTAACAAGCAGCATTTAACTGTAATATATTGAATTGAATGATGTCAATGCTTACCACGAAATGTGATAACTGATATCGATCAAGGCCAGAGTGTATGGTTACACTGGTGTAAGTGTTCGGAAATTGCTGTAATTCTCAATTTGGGTGAACTTTAGCATAAATTGATATCCATCAGGTTGGTATCATGTACCGACTCGAAAACCGTAGTGTTGGTATCGGTACTCATCGATTTCAAAAAGGTATCAGTTACTAACACAATAGCCATTGTGTTAGTATCCTTTACCAGACTCTGTATATATATATATATATTATATAGTGTGAGTTAACGTTGAAGTCGCATTGTCGTGAACTTTATATGATGTCAGCTTCACTATTGCAGGTCTACATTCGTCTGGGAGATTGTACCGTCCCATTATTCCACATTCCTTGACAAAATATATAGTGTTTAAAGGACGTAATACCGGCTACTACTGATGAGTCGCCAGTAAGCACAAAACGAATGTGCATGAGATTATACTTTTCGTTCATGCTGCCTTTGGTTTATCCTTCTGGTCAAAACTGAACTAATTTGTTACTAGGTTCCAACACCTAATACATACTTGCATATATATTAGCTCTTCGCAACAAGCAGCATTTAACTGTAATATATTGAATTGGATGATGTCATGCTTACTGCGAAATGTGAAAACCTTTTTTGATCAAGGCCAGAGTGTATGGTTTAACTGGAGTAACAGCTGGTTCGGAAGTGTTGTAATTCTCAATTTGGTTGAACTTTAGCATAGAAATTGATATCCATCAGGTTGGTATCATGTATGACTCGAAAGCAATAGTGTTAGTATCGGTACTCATCGATTTTCAAAAAAGGTAGCAGTTACTAACACAATAGCCATTGTTTAGTATCCTTTACAGACTCTGTATATATATTATATAGTATGAGTTAGCGTTGAAGTCGCATTGTCGTAGACTTTATATGATGTTAGCCACCTCACTATTGAAGGTTTACACATTCGTCTAGGAATTGGCCTGCGTCCTATTATTTCCACATTCTTTGACCAATTATATAGTGGTTAAGGCGTAATACCGGAATCTACTGATGAGTCGCCAGTAAGCACGAAACGAATGTGCAAGAGATTGTACTTTCGTTCATGCCTTTGGTTTATCCTTCTGGTCACAGCTTCATTTAGTTTGTTACTAGGTTCGCAACACCTAATACATACTTGCATATTAATGGTTCTTCGTAACAAGCAGCATTTAACTGTAATATATTGAATTGAATGATGTCATGCTTACCACAAAATGTGATAACTGATATCGATCAAGGCCAAGTGTATGGTTTAACTGGTGTAACAAGTGTTCGGAAATTGTTGTAATTCTCAATTTGGGTGAACTTTAACATAAATTGATATCCATCAGGTTGGTATCATGTACCGACTCGAAAACCCTAGTGTTAGTATCGGTACTCATCGATTTCAAAAAAGGTATCAGTTACTAACACAATAGCCATTGTGTTAGTATCCTTTTACAGACTCAGTATATATATATATATATTATATAGTGTGAGTTAGTGTTGAAGTCGCATTGTCGTAGACTTTATATGATGTAAGCTTCACTATTGCAGGTTCACACATCTGTCTAGAGATTGTGACTGTCCTATTATTCCGCATCTCTTGACAAAATATATATAGGTTAAAGGGCGTAATACCGGCTCCTACTGGATGAGTCGCTAGTAAGCACGAAACGAATGTGCATGAGATAATACTTTCCGTCTATGCTGCCTTTTATTTTATCCTTCTTGGTCACAACTGAACCAATTTGTTACTAGGTTCGCAACAGCTAATACATACTTGCATATATATTAGTTCTTCGCAACAAACAGCATTTAACTGTAATATATTGAATTGAATGATGTCATGCTTACCGCGAAATGCGATAACTGATATCGATCAAGGCCAGAGGTATGGTTTAATCCGAGTAACAGGTGTTCGAAATTGTTGTAATTCTCAATTTGGTTGAACTTTAGCATAAATTGATATCCATCAGGTTGGTATCATGTACCGACTCGAAAACCATAGCGTTAGTATCCGGCACCAATGAGTTCAAAAAAGGTACTGTAGTTACTAACACAATAGCCATGGTGTCAGTATCCTTTTTACAGACTCTGTATATATATTATATAGTGTGAGTTAGCGTTGAAGTCGCATTGTCGTAGACTTTATATGATGTTAGCTTCACTATTGCAGGTTTACACATTCGTCTAGGAGATTGTACCGTCATATTATTTCACATTCTTTGACCAATTATATAGTGGTTAAAGGGCGTAATACCGGCTCCTACTGATGAGTCGCCAGTAAGCACGAAACGAATGTGCATGAGATTGTACTTTCCGTTCATGCTGCCTTTGGTTTATCCTTCTGGTCAAAACTGAACTAATTTGTTACTAGGTTCGCAACACCTATAACAATGTTTGGATTTGGAAAATCATTCAGTCAAATGGTTCATCGTTGATACCGATTTTTACAGAAAGAACCGATATCAATAATTGCAAGGTAGACACCATAACTACTGAGAAAAAGAATCAACTTATATTGTATTATTTATTTCTTTCTTGATTGGCCAATTCTACAAAAAACTGCAATATTGTTTAAAAGTCATATTTGCTATAATAAATGTGAGGGTTGTGTGTATATATATATGGCAAACATTTTAAAGATAAAACGAATGGCATTTAAAAAATCGAAACATTTAATTGCAAAACGCTTTAAAATTTACCCTTTAGGAAAATTAACAAGGCGATGTACATTTGTCAGATTTTTTCTTAATTTGAACGTACATTCGGAATATGAAATTATAAATTAATATCATGACCGGTTCGAAGTCTTGAATTTTTGTTCGTAATTCTACACTTTAATTGTCCATAATTACCTGACGCCTGTTATAAATTCTTTTTAGATTGTCATCCCATAGCCCGTAGATGTTCGTTCACATATATACTTACTGCCAGTAATTATAGTTGTGGACTCTTTTGATAGACATAATTTTTATTTTAGTTAGATTTTTTACGTGAACGGCTGAAATTTTCTTAATCGTAGGCCGATCGAACAGACGTCTAATTATTCGAATGAATGAACATTGTATCTTAAATGCCTGTTTTAAATCAAATGGTGAATACACGTCTGCTATTGCGCAACACATCATCGAAACATCACACGATGTTCACCAGACGTAACATTCAAAATAATGACTAAATTAAATAACAAAAGGGAGCTAGTCACATACGAAGCCTTATGGATAAAAACATGGCAGCCGGATTTATGCAAACAGAAGAAGTACGTTCAGGCATTGGACTTGAACTGGATATGACGCACGCAATTGTTTGGTTTACGTTTTTTCACACTCTCTCTATATTTACATATTTCTTGATTTGCCTTCCAATCTATCTATAATTATTTGTTCGTTAGTGGATAATTGAGGAGATAATTAGAAAGAAGCGTTTCTAGTATCTGATAAAATTTATTTTTGTTTTCGCAAATAGGAATGGTACAAAGAATTTCTTAATCTAATTTAATTGAGTTTATTTGCTTTCTTTTTTTGTCGAGTTTTGAGATGACCTTCGAAAAAATTCAAAAATCTTATTTCATAGAAAAATAATCCTACTTGTCTACCGGTAAGGATGATTGTGCTTTAACAAAAGCCTAAAAAATCTAGACATAATATTTTTTATAAATTAACCGCTTTAATTTCTTCAATTATTTCAATGAATTCATCTAACCATATTTCATACATGTTAACTTGAAAAATAAGGAATAATATATAAATTGTATTGGAGACAGAAGGTTCTGTACACGGAAACAATTTTATATTTGTCATTTAGAATTAAATGTCACCTGACAAAAGCAACATGAGATGTTTTGCCAGTCTTACTGCCAGTCGGCCTAAGACTAACTTGTATTCACACGGAGAAGGAAATAAGAAACTGATAGTTATTTTTGTATGCAAGCAAGATTAAAAATGCCAAATTTTTATTTATACAGAAGTAGCTACGGGAGTTCAAATAAAATTATCTACCAATTAGTCAAAACAATCAAGTAATCTAGATTTATCTTTAGCATGAATTATAATTGCATTTTAAACATACATTTCAATGATTAAATTTAAAAAAATAAACGTCCATTGCTTTATTATATTATTTTCGCAATAAGGACAGCTAAATATATAAACACAAGTAGTGAATGAAGGAAATGATTTTTCTGATGAAAGCTTTTGACAAATAATCAACAAATTATTCCCTTTTCGTTACTCTTAACCAAATTTAGTCAGTATTTGTCACATTTTCTAGCAGATCTAGCAAACCGCATCCAGGAATCTATTATTTATGTGCATTGATGGATATCTATTTTTACTGCTAATTTCAATTTAGCAGATGCATGGCTACATGTTGATAATTTGCTAACTAAAATAAGATATTAACTTTTTATTTCAACGTAGCAGACAATTGTAAGATTAATTAAAATCCATCACGAAATCTTTGCATTTCTTCTGCTTTATTTACCAAGAAATCGTACTCAATCGGACTAATTGTCATCTCTACATCTCTAATTGACGTTCTTCGATGGTACAAGCAATGGTTTAAAATAAATTGCAGTTAATTTACAGTAACTTACTAAATAATATGTAAGATTAGCACATTTGGATAGCCTTCAAAAATGAGTGTAAAACATTAAATCCCCAAGCTTTGTAAGGACTGAATATTAAATATATTTCCTGTTAAAATGTTCTTAATGCTAAATTGGGAGCAGCTTAAGCATAGAAGAATCACAATCAAAATTAAAGTCGCTGAGAAAAACCTTAAGAATTCGCACATTTATATTTTACTGTAGCGAGATAATGTGAAACGGCTAACGGCTGTAAATGTGAAAACGAGCTATTCTAAACAAAAGAAAAACTTTTTTTATCTTAAATACGATAGTGGATAGGTTATACATCTATTTTTATAAAAACTCGTGGTAACGTTTATTCAGTTTGTCTCCTATCTGGTCTTTGCTAGTCATATCGACATCGCCAACAGTATCACACAGCTGCAGCTATTCTCTCTCTCTCCCTCCCTCTCTCTCTCTCTATATATATATATATATGTATATATATATATATATATATATATATATATATATATATATATATATATATATGACTATGCTATTGACACGAACTGTTAAATGAATATTGGTGGAAAGATAACAAACGTGACACGCCCGAACAGAAGTTTCTTTGGAGAATGAAAAATTGATTTTTTGGCTCATCAAAACCAAATGCTTCAGATGGATACATATCGTCATCTATCAGTTGAAGAATTTTCAGGATTCTACGAAATACATAACTGGTGGGCTTTATATCATTTTAGGAAATGAAATTAAAACGCGACAAATTTATAATAAATATATTTTTTAAATTTTCTTTTGCAATTCTCGTAAAATAATAGATTGATAACATACGTGTGTCTTAGAAACTGCCAGTAATGATTATGTATTCGTTGAAATCATAGATATCCACAGTCTACTTTATCAGATGTAAGTTCAATTAAATTGAATTTATCTCGGTTCCGCGCTTAAATAAATGGCAGTTTATGGCGATAATAAGTCGAATTGATGATTATATTAGCATAAGTAAAGTAAGTTAGATTAAAATGAATTAGGTGTGGAGGCTATATATTGTCCACATTTAGTTTAAAGTCCATTAAATACAAGAAAAATTATTCATAATCCGATTACATTTCCTGTTCTCGGTTCAATTCTTTGCTCCAATTTACAAAATTAAAAAAAAATTAAATGAACTCAAAAATAATATGAATTAATATTTAAGGACATGTGTATTAAAACTTTCAAATTTCTAGAAATCATAATTTACGTTATTATAACTAGATACTCTCAACTGAACTTCAAAATTTTGAGTAAAATAAATTAAATCTGACAACGCGAATTCCGTAAAACAGAAAATGTATCTTTCTCATATATAAATATTTTTATAAAGTAAACTAAACAGAAAAATTACGTTTATACAGTTGCTTAGACCACTGATGAATAATAGAAAATCGGTAAATTTTTCGTTATTTATTACTTCAGCATTGAAGACTATGACCAAATTTGTCACCATGTGCATACACTATCATAACTTAAAACGCATCAAATTAATGAATATTTAGCATATTCTGTGTGAAATTACAGCACTTGGTAACATTTTGATACAAAGGATTAAGCAGATGAGTTAAATGCGGGTTAAAATATGTTTTTAACAGTGCGTGAGTTTTTATGCCACAATATTTTTATAATCTTACTTTAAAGTCAAGAATAAAAGTCAATAAAGTCGTCCGAAATTTTCGATTAAAATTTGCCAAAACGTGTACACATATATTTTATTTATTATATGTTGCTTAAGTATTAATTTGGACTGTTGGTTACATGCAGAAAAAATAAAGTATTAATGTATAATAGCCTAAAGTTCACTATTATTTTTAAGTTTATATGTGATGAAATTTAATAAAATCATCTTCATTTAGTACTTTAAAAAATTAAATTAAATTTGCCTAATAGAAAAGAAGAGAATAAAGATATTACAATTTAAATTCGTGTGTTAAATCGGATGGTGAGTAAACAACTCGAATTACGCTGCACATTGTTTAAACTACACACTCATATTGATCTTAATATTATTTTGTAACACTTCTACAGTTAGCAAAATAAATACTCGAATATGAGCTTTGCCTTAACATGTTGCAGGTACATTTTTGAACACGGAAAAACCAATACCGATGTTTGGTTTGAATTTGGCATATTTCTCGCAAATTATTTGTTTCCTGTCAAATTCATTCTCCCGCTGTCTCCTACTTTAACTCTCAATTTCAATTTTATTATTGTAAACATTTTTAATGGTTATAAATGTGTTTCTTTGAAATATTTAGAAATGGAATGCGACATTTAAACTGGGGAATATTTCTATCGATATTTTGTTATATTCATTTGTCTGGTAATTTCAGGTAAACTTTTAATGTTCGAACTTTTGGAATAATATATTAATGATTTTAACCTAACATAAAAATAAATCATTTGTTTTTCGTTTGGCAATTAATTATCGTTATTTATGACTACCATTTAGGCGCAAACAAATGGCTCATCTATTAGCATTCAATTTATTTAGCTATATGACATTTAATTTTGCTATTATAAGTTCTCATCAATTCCTAGAATGAGTTTGAACTTGGTATTATTTGCATTTAACAATATATTATGTAATATTAAGCCGCATTTTGTCTCACTTTATTTTATTGTAAGGCGTCTTGTACAGTTCGCATTAAACCCCACTTTTGCTTTATCACTTTATGTATTATAAAACAGATAATTTAAATAAATTTCAATAATAAAGCCGTTGTATTATATACCCAAAATTTAAAGGATCTTTCTTGAATGATAAATGCGCAATGATGTAACCGAATGACAGTCTAGTTGAATTCTCAAACCACGATGTAAATTATTTAAACAAATTTCATTATTTTTCCTTTACAATTTTGTATATCTTAAGAACTATTGTAGTAAATTAAAAAATAGTAGTGTGATCAATAATAGAGCAAAGTTAGCATAATTTATATCCCTTGTTTTAAACCGTTATATTCATAACTATTCCGATCATTACTCTACTAAAAAATAGTCACGAATTCCGATTTAATAATATTAAAATAAAATATTAAATATACAAATATATATATATATCGGATTTCATTTACTCTATTTTAATTATTATCTACAAATATTACAATTTAAAAAACCAAATGCATCAATTCGAATTTGTTCATTCAAAAAGATCATCAATTAAATTTTGCCATCCTATATTGCACGAGTAATGATAGAATTCATTGAAATTTGCTTTATTTTCTCCGGAAAAAGGCTGTGTTCCTTATGAAATGTTTAATTTTTTGTTACATGGTTAACTAAGTAAGTGATGCTTACCAATCTAGTTATCTTTTTTCACAATTTGTTGACAATATCGCATTTTCTATTTAGTTGACATATAATTCTATAATAATCTGCGTATCAAACCATCATTTTTAAAATTCACTCCAAATTTGAGCGCATGTTTAAAGTTTTAGTATTTCAAAATTTATCTCCATCATAGAAAGAATTTCTGATCTAAACTTAATGCCAAAATATTATTTTGCGGACAATATTTCCATATTACCAACTTTGACACACTTGTAATCAAAGAGGTAAACTGCAATAATATGGTTAATTAATCTACAGTAAAATTTATCATGATCTTAGTAGTTAACGTATTAAATATAACGCGATGAACCTTATTGACATTGTTTGTGGTCTGCACCTCTGTATTCTTCTTTATCATTGTAAAAAGATAAAAATGCTGACATTTTTATAATATTTACTAAAAATGAATAAATTAAATACTTTTTACTTATTGAAAACAAAATTGGATAATCAATACATAATAATTCAAATACGTCTGGAAACCTCTTTAAATCAAGTTTGCGAGCTTCAAGTGAAAACTAAATCGATTTTATATAATCAGTCGTCGAATATTTTAGCAAAACTACCACAAGTTGCACGCATTAACGCGTTCTGACCTTCCATACATCATCAAATTACGACAGCCAACTGACTAGCGAGGTATCAAAAGCATTGCATATATATATATATATATATATATATAAATCAAAATTAGTATTTCGCTCTCACCTCCAGTTGTCTCACCCACATTGTACTTGAGTGGGAATATCAGTTGCAGAATTTCTATGCGGTTACTAACGTTACCTATTTGCAGCATTCTAACACATATATAGGCAATAAAATTAAACAATAATTGATTGCACGGGTGGTAGTAACAATTCTTTAAATCAAGTTTGCGAGCTTGACGTAAACAAAAAATCGTCGGATAACATAGAAAACTACCACCAGTTACGCGTACTGACGCATTTAGGCCTTCCATGATCATGATCAGAGTACGATGGCAAACTGACAAGCGAGGATCAAACCGCATTGCATTTAAATGGAAAACAAAATGAGATATTTGGCTCTCATTTCCAGTGGTCTCGCATATATTGTACTTGACTGTAAATGTCGGCTGCACAATTTCTATGCAGTCACGAACATTAACTATTTTCAGATTGACACACACACACACACACAAACATACACACACACACACACACACAAACATATATATATATATATATATATATATATATATATATATATATATAGGCAATACAATTAAACAATAAATGATTGCGCATGTGGTAATAACAATTTTTTAGAAAATTGTTCAACAAAAGCTATTAAAGAAATTTATAAAATAAACTTGAATTATCTATTTTATTAAATTCCAGATATTAAAAATAGTGTGAATGTGTTTTAAATAGTAGATAGAAATTAGTTTGTTTAAATAAATGCGGCCTATATAACTCTGCATCTCTTATATTACATTACGAGTGGTCATAAAATTAGCGATATTTCCAACTTATCAATTATAAAGTATCATAGATTAAGCAAATAAATGTTACTGTCATCAAATTGTTGACACCATTTTTTAACGCACGATTAAATTTGCAATGCTCTGTTAGAGGCATACTGCGCGCTAGAAGCAGCAGTTTTATTTGCGGAAACAGAATATATACGTCATTTTTTACTGAAAGTATCTGAAAAAAGACCAATTCGGTGCATTATTTAAAGAATAAATTAATTGTTTTGAGGAATGTTAATTAATTTTATTTAATTAAATTTAGCCAACATCAAGCGAGCACCAATCAAAATTTTGCACAGTGCCTCAGTAAACAGTATCAATTCCGTAAGAAATAGATATTGACCCATCACAAGAACACGACAGCAAACATTATTACGAGAATCAGCTCGCAATATATGTTGCAGAAGTATATTTTAAAATTTTAAATAGTTTTCTGAAAATAAGAAATACCGCTCATACACCAAGCATTCTCACATATACATTACACCTAAAAATAATTGTTTAATTTAATCACTTCTACTGATTTCATACACACACAACACACACACACATATATATATATATATATATATATATATATATATATATATATATATATATATATATATATATATACTATGATGATTGCAATATGCCATTTGAATAACAATAGTAAAAATGTACTTTTTACTCTTTACTCGAACATGTTTTATAAATAAACATTTTAAATACATAAAAGAAGATATGCCATATTCGTCTCGGCTGATCAAATAATTGACATATTTTTAGTTAGGGGTAGGTCTCAAACGCTAAACTTTCTATTATTAAAGATCACAGAGTAGAACGGTTGAGAAAAATATCAGCAATCGATCAAAAATTCACATTTTTCTGCATTCTTATCAATGTAACCATGAATTAATTGCATTTATCATACTTTAACGAGTAAGGTCCAAATTCGGAGGTAATAATCTATTTGATATATACTCATTTATACGCAAATTTATGCTATGAATTTATCGTTTGGAAATAAATAAACCAAATGGAGTTATAATGGTGTAATTAATAAATAAACAGGTTCATTCTTTCCTCAGAATAATTCATTAAAATTGAATGTATTCTATGTTCTTCATTTCAAAGAAAGTAAAAGTTTAATTTAAAATATGAGAATATTTGTAAATAGATGTTTATTTAAGTGTTTTTAAAATGAGAAAATCAATTTTACTGATATGTTTTTTGTTCGATAAATTAACATATCAAAATATTTATTTATGATATCTATAACTATTTAATGTATTTTGCTAAATATTTAGAATTTTAACAGAAACTATGTTTAAGTTCATTCAAATTTAAACGAATGGAAGCAATTTATTACATTTTCACTTTAAATTTCTATATCAGCTAGATTTATACCTTCATTATCTAACCTTAAAAATTCATCGTTTTATGCACCGTATTTTAACTTAAAACAGATTTGCAATAAATATTTCAACGGGGCCTCTTATTTGCCAGATCTGAACTAGAATAAATATTGGGTGCGTTCCATAATGAATTATAAATAGTTAAGGAGCGTATTTATATTTATTCTTTGCATCAATTTTCAAGACAAATGAATTTAAAAGCGCGTATAAAAACGATTACACGCATAGAATTTGGAAATTCATATGCAATTCCTGATCTATGGCCAATTGTCTATTTGATTGCAGAGAAAGCATGCTTAGGCTGACAGTTTCTATAGATCACCTTTTCTCTAAATTTCTTGCTTTACTAGCAAACCATGTAGTCTGCCAGGTCAAGAATGTGCTTTTTGTAAATAATATTTTCGGCAATGTTATTTACTATTCAGCTATAGCCGAAACCTATCTTTACTGAAATGAAACTCCAACACCTGTGGATTTCCAGGTATTTATGTAGGCAATGTTTAAAAATGAAATACTTATGTCTGAACTTGGAACTTCCGATATTAGTAATGAAAATCGTGATTTTCATAAATAAATCTTTAAATGAGCTGTTTATTAACAGGTAAATTTTATGAGTTCGTATGTGTAGGCATGCGTGTGTGCCTTTTGTACCGGTTTTTTAATTTAACCGTTGTTAATTAATCCAACTGTAATTCCTATGCTATTTGTAAATTTATTATACACTTACCAGTTATTTCACTCGATTTTAATTATGTTGCAAAATTATCTATTCAACTTACCTTTAAAGATACGAAGGTAAAATAAATTAACGCTTACATAAAGAGAGTACATATATTTTTAAACTTAAATTAATTTTGACGTGGTTTTATCGTTAAAGAAATTGAGTAATACGCAACTAATTTCTTGTTATTGCTAAATTTTCGTCATTACTAGGAAATTTAAGCTAACTGATAAACTTGAAACACCGATCTACATTTTGAAATCAATTCAATCTTTGAGATTTTATTTGTGAATGTTACTAACAACAATGATAATTATTAAACCACCCATTAAGAAGTATGTATTAGGTGATGCGAACCTAGTAAAAAAATAGTTCAGCTGTGACCAGAAACATACACCAAAGACAGGAAGAACGGAAAGTATAATCTCATGCACATTCGTTTCGTGCTTACTGGCGACTCATCAGTATGAGCCGGTATTACGTCCCTTAACCACTGCATATTTGGGTAATGAATTTTTGATAATAGGACGGTACATTCCTTACCCAAATATAGAGTGGTTAAAGGGTGTGGTACCGGCTCAAACTGATGAGTCGCCCAATTCTCCTCCTACAACCCCACATTCCTCATCCAAATATATAGTGGTTAAAGGGCGTAATACCGGCTCCTACTGCTGAGTCGCCAATAAGCACGAAAGGAATGTGCATGAGATTATACTTTCCGTTAATGCTGTCTTTGGTTTTTCCTTCTCGTCATAACTGAACTAATTTTCTACTAGTTCGCAACACCAAATATATACTTGCATATATATTAGTTCTGCGCAACAAACGGTATATAACTGTTATATATTGAATTGAATGGTGTCATACTTCTAAATGTGATAACTAATATCGATCAAGGCAAGAGTGTATGGATTTACTGGAGCAATAATTGTTGAAAACTAGTTGCAATTCTCAATTACGGTGAATTATAGCATACATTGATATTCATCATGTTAGTACCATGTACATTTTTGATACTATAATGTTGGTATTTGTTACTAGTAACAAATTAGTTCAGTTGTGACCAGAAGGATAAACCAAAGGCAGCATGAACGGAAAGTATAATCTCATGCACGTTCGTTTCGTGCTTACTGGCGACTCATCAGTAGGAGCCGGTATTACGCCCTGTAACCACTATATATTTGGTCGAAGAATGTGGAATAATAGGACGGTACAATCTCCTAGACGAATGTGTAAACCTGTAAGAGTGAAGCTAGCATAATCTAAAGTCAACGACAATACGACTTCAATGCTAACTCACACTATATAATATACATACCGAGTCTGTAAAGGATACTAACACTATGGCTATTGTGTTAGTAACTGATACCTTTTTTGAAATCGATGAGTACCGGATACTAACACTATGGTTTCCGAGTCGGTACATGATACCAACCTGATGGATATAAATTTATGCTAAAGTTCACCCAAATTGAGAATTACAACAATTTCCGAACACCTGTTACTCCAGTTAAACCATACACTCTGGCCTTCATCGATATCAGTTATCACATTTCGCGGTAAGCATGACATCATTCAATTCAATATATTACAGTTAAATACTATTTGTTGCGAAGAACTAATATATATGCAAGTATGTATTAGGTTTTGCGAACCTAGTAACAAATTAGTTCAGTTGTAACCAGAAGGATAAATCAAAGGCAGCATGAACGGGAAGTATAATCTCATTCACATTCGTTTCGTGCTTACTGGCGACTCATCAGTAGGAGCCGGTATTACGCCCTTTAACCATTATATATTTGGTAGAAGAATGTGGAATAATAGGACGGTACAATCTCCTAGACGAATGTGTAAACCTGCAGTAGTGAAGCTAGCATCATATAAAGTCTCGACAATGCAACTTCAACGCTAACTCAGACTATATAATATATATACCGAGTCTGTAAATAATACTAACACTATGTATATTGTGTTAGTAACCGATACCAACATTGTAGTACCGAAAGTTATATGGTACAAACACATTGGTTGCCGAGTTGTTACATGGTACCAACAAGAGTGATATCAACGTATGCTATAGTTAACAGAAATTACTGCAGGTTTACTCATTCGTCTAGGAGATTGTATCGTCCTATTTTCCTACATTCCTCACCAAAATATGTAGTTTGTAAAGGATGTAATACCGGCTCCTACTGATGAGTCGCCGTTAAGCACGAAACGAATGTGCATGAGGTTATACTTTCCGATCATACTGTCTTGGATCTATCCTTCTGGTCACAACTGAACTAATTATTTACTAGGTTTGCAACACCTTATACATACTTGCATATGTATAAGTTATCCGCAACAAACAGTATTTAACAACCATTAAGATTATATTTAATTCATCAATTCATGAGCTAGTACACGGGTAGTGATGAAACATATTTAAATAAAGTTTTAGAATACTTTTCTTGGCCATTTTACTTTCATTATTAGTATCGTGTAAGAAAAAATTTTAATTTGAATTCAAACTTCATTGTAATCCAGCACAGTTTTAGCTAATTATATATTTTGATTATCTCCCATTCAGATATTAATATCGAATTGTCTAAATTGTTCAATTAGGCAGGCAAATGTCGTTACATTGGACTGGAGATGAGCAATAAACAACAATATACCTGAAGCAACTTACACACACGAACATGCTCCAACATAAACTACAACCGTTTGTGTTCAGTTCATGTAAAATATTTTTTTGTTGAGGTAATAATATCTTAATAATAATACATAATAACAAAGTTCTCCATTAATGCTAATATTCTTCACTTGTAACGATTGTATTTCTAATCAATTTGGATTGAGATAGGATGCATTATTTAGAGTTTCGTGTTTATTGCGCAGTGCTATTTTACTTAAATTTAGAATATAAATGTAGTACCGGCGAAAACAAGATGGAGTTCATATGTAGTCTCGCGATGTCAGGTTTTTTGCTACAATCACCATTTGGAAAACATCTCGTGTGTATTTTTTTGACGGCCATCGACAGTCAAATCGTTACAATAATCAATTAAATGCAAATTCGTGGCTTTAAATTCTATCTTAATGTTTTAGTACAAAAATTTATAAAATGACTTTACATGCATCTTAGTCTCATATATATATATATATGTATGCGTATAAATGGAATGTCCAAGAATAGCGAAACAGGTTTAGACAAACGATTGCTTTATCTAAGTATGAATTATGTGTTAAGAACCTAGTAATAAATTAGCTCAGTTGTGACCAGGAAGATAAACCAAAGGCAGCATAAACGGAAAGTATAATCTCATGCACATTCATTGATTATTTATGTAATATTAAAATTATATTACGTAGCTGATGATAATGATGATGATGATGTTAAAATTTTGTAACAATTATTCTAAATTTGTAGACCATATTGACTATGTTAATATAAATGTGGACTACGTTAAGTTACTGTTTTGACATATACAGATGACATATTAAATTGAGGAACGGTCAATTTTTATTTTCACATTTAGCAACCGGTAATCCTTTAGTTAGCTCTCGGACGTGCTCTGATGATAATTGACATTTGTCCAAATGTGTCTCAAACTAATTTTACTTCAATTTATAAATTATAACCTAGTTTTTTTGCAACTTACTAAATTATGAACCTAAATAGATGACCTTAAACACTTTGAAGAATTCTTACAATGTGAATTGCTAAATGAACCATGTCAAGGAAATGATTCATCAGGTTATATAGCATGGAGGTATTGGCATGCAAAATCAACAAATTTCAGGAAGACTTTACCGGAGTTCATACATCTTAAAACAACCTTGCATGACAAGATTAACCAATCCAAATTAACCTACAAATCTCACGAGAAATATGGTAAAATAAAAAACCAATATGACAGAATATATATCAAAAATATTTTATAATACATATTAAAACATCAATTTAAATACATATTTAAGTTTTAGTTGAATAAATCTAATTACGGTATATAACTTATAAAATTAGACGAAAACCATGACCATTGTAAGTTTATCTTCGAAAATGTTAGCCTATTTCAATAATACCAACAAATATTTATTGAATTATGCCAATTTTTTAGACATACACATGAAATTATAAATTCTAGTATACATCAACACTTGTAAAGTTACTTATGAGCTATTTTGTATGAAGTTTCAAAATTAGAATTCAACACCACCGCTCTACTTACGCAAACCAGTTTATCCTTTTATACTGGTGTAAAGAACTCGAATATTCTCTTTTGTAAAACACAAAATTCCTTTTTAATTGTCAAAGCGATATGTAAATATATCACATGTCACAATTAAGACTATTCAGCAACACGCGTTTTAATCAGTCAAATTTAGTGCCAAATATGATATGTATATGCAATACAATTTAACAATAATTGATTGCGCGTGTGGTGGTGGGCCTCAATCTGCTTGTGAGCTTGAGTAACACCTGTCCCATTGGGAGTTTAACTGAAGGTCGTCGCAATTCAACAGGTCAATTACCGCCAGCTGCAACGCGTCAGTGCGATTCAGTTGGCGGTAGTTTTGTTTTATTGTTCGACGACTGGTTAAATAAAATGGGATTGGTGTTTACTTCAAGGTCGCAAACTTGATTTAAAGAATGATATGTATATTCCACTTTATATATGACGGCATATTTCTCGAAACCAAACTTTAAGAAATTTTAAGTTACAAATTAAAAAATTCGGAATTAACATAGCGATGAGCGGCTGAATACAAATATAGGTTAGTTTATTTCGCTACTAAATAATGACACATTTTATAAACTCGTGCGATGCCGATGTTTTCCAAAACTGCAAAATTGAGTTATTAGATGTTGTTAATTATCTTCAATTTTGGACCGAAGAAAAATTAAGCCCCAAATTATGTCTAATTTCTGGAACATAAATTTGGAACCATGTTTTTATAACTAGTCAAATGCAGCTGAAAAACTGTGTTCGCTCCAAAATAACTACGCACTAGCTGATTATTTTTGTGAAGACTTGTTAGCGATAGTTGCCGGTTCGGTTAACAATTGCTTATAAATTTTTATTTTGTTAGAGACATTATTTACAATAATTTTAAAAAATTACTCCCATATAGGAGTTTTTCTAAGTAAACGGAAAAATTTTAAATTTAAAAATGTAAACGTTATGACTTAATTACATTATTCCATATCTACGTTAATGTAAAATTTCCGGTCTACGTTCTCATGTATAATATGGCACATACGTAGATCATAAAAATTTAGGATTGCATATAAATATATCTTTAAAATCTAATATTTCAAACGAAAAATTATCTATTATTTTCAAAGGCAAATCTAAGAGATTATTGAACCAGGGAGCAAATTGTGAAATAGTTGAACGACCAATCATTTCTGTGCATCACATTCAAATCAGGCGAACCAGTCTGAGAAACATAAATGTGCCTAACGATCAAGTATTTAGTCACGTATAAGATAATTTTTTTAAATAATTACAATATAATTTGTGACCCAAAAATATATAATATTTGTTTTAGTTATTTAATCATACTTTAATATTTGTTGTACAATCTGGTAAATGTGATATTTCCTGAAGTTCAGAGTAAGTTCCCACAAGAAAAAATCGACTGACATGATTCTTAGTCTAAATATGCTTTCTCAGGTGTTTTTTACCGTCTGGGAAATCGGTTCATGAGAGTGAAGTGAAAACAAATTCAATAAAAACAAAAAATAGTAATGAAGGTTCACGTGATTCAGATGCATAAAATTCGTTCATTAAAGTTCTTCTCAAGGTCGTCAGTTTTACATTAGACATACTCGCCTTTAAACAGAATAATCAGAAAGATTTTGCATCTCCCTGGACTCCACTCGTCTCCATCTCTTCCACTTTTAATTTAATAGCAGAGATAATTTGATTTCAATTTCTTGTCATCGTAATTTTAGCTCATTTAGCTTTGTTATAATCGTCTGACTTCAAATAGGAACTAATCAATATGTCCATATTTTGAATCGGAATGCAGATGCTTAATTTATTCATTTATTTAAAAAAAATAGAAGCAAGGATTTTTGTCTTCAGCAAATGGCTTGCCAGAACTTAGGTTATCTTAAATGACGATACCAGATAAGACTTTCGTCTAAACCTGTTTTGTTGATGCTTCCTCGCGAAATGTGATTTTCTCGTTTTTACATTATTCTTTTCCGGTACGGTGTGGTGCGACATAATTACAAAAATCACGGTGATATTGTCGGACTACGCCAGTTAGGTAATTTATCCCATATTTTGCTTTCATCGCTCTGTCAAAATCAATTGTCATGTTTATTAATAGAAATATATTTTTTTTCTGCAATGATGATGACAATGATGAATGGTGGCGATGATTATGATGACGATAATGATGATGCTGCTGCTGGTGATGATGATATTTAGGATATCGACGTCAACGATGATGATGATTATGATGATGATAATTATGATGATGCTGATGATGGTAATGATGATGATGATAATGATGATGATGATTATCATTATGAAAATGATGATAATGATTATGATGAAGATGAGGCGATCATTAGAACGCGCCCCTCATGTAAGACATTATTGAGTCTTAACATAAAATACACTATAACTAGGACATTTTTAATAATTTTTTTTAGAATAATCGATATATCTTGTCATAAGCTTATTGAAACCTTTTAAAAGCAGATATATAGAAAATATTGCCCAGTTATTTTCTTGTATTGAAATGAAGTTGAACTTTAATATAAAATAAATTAATCTAGATTTGTATAGTGAATAAACAGAATTTGTGATCCAAAACTTTGACACATTTAACAAAGCCTAGTTGTCCCTGCATTCAAAATTCTCCTACAACCATCGAAGTGAGTGAGTAATGGGCCAATAACTAGGGTAAATATGGAACATTGCAAAGCGTTAGATCAAATATTTTTTAAACAATCATAATTTTAAAATATATTAAAGAAATTATTTAGACCCTATAATATCGGTCTATTTAATTTCAGCATTGATTAATGTGGAAAATTATAATTGAGGTATTTATAAAAGTTGCTTAAGCAAAGAAAATATAAAGTTCAGATTCATACATGTCCATGAATATTTAATTTGCATACATATATTCCATTAGGTAACATGTCCTAATATTTAAAATGGTTTATTTTATCAATCACACGAAATAACTTGTTGTTAATAAAATTATCATTAGCAATAATTGCAATAAAGATTTTAATGGAACCACGTATTTCGGAAACAAACAAGAAAAACTACATTTTTTTCAAGTCTGGAATAATTATACTCTCTGATTTAAATAAACTTTTTAACGCAACGCGTATTTAGTGAGTGTCCTGTAATTTGTTTTGAATTGAAATTCAATAGCAAAACTCCTATTGGATGAAATTATATCGGTCCGTGATACGTCAGTTATAAACAAAATGATTAAACACGTGGTTTTCATAGTTAAATGATGTAGTTATCGTAATTTGACATTAAATACGATTCATTTTATACACGTAGCCTAGTTCATTTAGGATCCATATTTCTGTAATATTTATTGTTGGAAAGTAACAATATATGGATTATTAAAACGAATTATTATTTTTTAATATAACGATGTTTACATTTTATCTTTTTTATGAAGCAAAGTGTTGATGCATTGCTTTAATACTGTTATAAAACGAGTACTCTAACAGTTTCCTAAACGTTTGCATAACTGAAGACGTTTGAACTACGGATACAAATAAACATGAAACTACTTGGTGAATAAAATAGTGACGATTTGTGTGATTTGCCGAAATGAAGAAAATTTTAAGTATCTTTTACATTTTGCTTCTGGCTTCAAATTGCGGTCAAGGTAAGCCACATTTAATTAATCTGAAACCTTCTGTGAATTATATATAAAAGCCCGTAATGTATTACATGAATTCAAATGAAATATAACCTACTGTATAAATGAAAAACTAAGTGAAAAAACATAATTTCTTTGTAAATTCGTAAGGATCTTTGGCAAATAAATGAGTAAAATTGTTCAATATTATGTCAGATTTGTCAAGAAGACTATGAACATTTAATGTAAATGATTTTACAAAACACAATAAAAAATTTCATCATGCCAAAACCAATATTTTAAAACATATGTTTAAGTGAAACTTATATAAGTGAAATTACATATCACATTATTCATGAAGTAAAATATGGCGCTAAGTCTGAATTGATAATAAAAATGCAATAATCCCCTAAAAAACAAATTTTACTTTTCATGAAAACACTTTTTATTTGTCTTTCCGTTTTTTCTTCAATTTTTTGCCTCTTGGCAACATGATCTTGTAGAGATTTTACCAGAGTTATTATTTGAGTAAATCAATTGAACATTTAATTACTAATATTCTACATATTCAACATCTAGATCAGAAGATTATTTCCAAATTATTTCAATACCCTGAAGACTGTGTGTTGCAATTATACTCAAAAAAATTATAAAAATGCAAACTGTTTTAAATATAATACATCGTGAATGTAGCTTCCAGCTCAATTATCTTAAAACAAGTGAATAATTTTAATGTCAATTTTTCGTATGAAACTGATCATAACATTTTTAGTTTCTTGCAAAGCAATCATGCGATTCTGCTTAATGTGTATCGTAATTTCCATTTTAAAAGTTCTTGCATGGCCTATTATAGAACGCACCTACAATAACTGTATATATTTCTCATAAAACGTCACACCGTAAACCATGGCGATTTTCAGCTGTTTACAAAAGGAGATAAAATGTAATACGTATAGCGGAAGCTGTTGATAGCAAAGTCCTTAATTCGTAACCGAATACACAACAGAAGTTTGTTAATAAATTGAATATAGTCGGATGATTTTTTTGTTTTTATATTTCCTGCCTTCTGCTTGGCAGGATATATGCATCTAATCGATCGCAAATTAGACATACATATTGTACTAGACGTTGTAGCCGAGTAAAATTTAGACGAAAGTGAAAGGTTGTTTCTAAACTGTGTTATTTCGACATGCTTTTTTTATCAATTTATGCTTCAATACACGCATTTTTCTCAAATTCCATAAGGAATAATGCAACTAATTACTTATCTACGATAACATTGTTAGCCAAAGCTTAAATGCTTTTTATAATTGACAGTTTGTGGCTATTTGTTATTCAACATATTTACAGTAGCCATAACAAATGTACAAAATTTTAATTGAAATTTAAGGTTAATCATATGCAAAATAAATCTTTAACGACCATTAAAATATTAAAATTGAAAAACTTACTATTGGTAATACGATTCGATATTTCTAATAATGTATCCAACGATATAAGTATTTTATTATTTTCATCTGTATTTGTATTGTTTTACATTCAAATAATGTTGAGCACTCTCATATTCTGCGGATAGAAATTGAAAAACTTTGACTATTTTTACAAATAACAATACGTTTTTTACTCTATGGGCATTCCTTCAAATTACTTTATGATAAAGTTTAGATCATTTTAAAACTTTAATTAATGCGCTTCTAGTTTTACACCTAAAAATATTCTATTTGCTCACATTCATTTGTGACAAAGTCGATATACACGGATATAATTATTTCTATTTATGATTTCAGAGGCTTTATGCTGGTGAATTTTGTGAGCTTAGAAATCAGTATATACACGAAGAAAATTTGTTTACATTTTATACTACTAATCATCGTACTACACATATTTGTTTAGTTTTATTGAGCGATTAGTAAAAAAGGGCTAGATCTTGATCACAGACTAAACTGGACATAATGAAATTTGTTTACCACAAAAGTAACCATTAGTTTCAAGGTTAAACAAGTAAAATTATTTAATTTCTTGATTATTTTTGCTTTAATTGTGTTATTAGTTTCATTACCGAAAAACTAACCGAATGCAGCAACCAATAGAAACGTTGCTCTACCAAAAAATACAAAACCGAATAGGTTTTAATAGTAGTTTTATTTTATATTTTACATAACGCATTTCTGTCAGTGAGTCGTTAAGCTTCCTTATAAAATTGTACAGGCGAATGGTGAATTTTGTGTTAAGAACGCCAAACTGTAATTACAATGCTTAACATTGTATCGCAGTACTTCACTGTTTACTTTACAAACGAATTCAATTAATATTGAGTAACCACAGTAGGATCTTGGAGGAAGTATAATAAACTAGGTTATAGTTGCTGATTTATAACAATAAACAAATAGTTTGCGTATATGTAATAAATTTAGATCACCTTCAAATGATAACAATATTCTGTGTAACATTCCCACGTTACATCAATCATTTTACATAGTAGGTTTCAGTCTTTTGTAAGTAACCAGACAGTTTTTTGAAACACCTGTGAAATATTATCGAAAAATGTATCTTTGTCGACAATATATCACGGATCAATTTCTATTAATTTCAACTACTAGTCACAAAAACAATCTTAGCGATATAAATTGATATTTTTAAAAACATGAAACGTAGATGTTGTCTGTCTATGAATTTCGGTTGGCACGAAAAGTAAGTGCTTTGTTAATTTAGTGGAGAAAAGGCACTATTAGCATTCAGTTAATAAAAAGGAAATAACCCCTTAAATTTCGAACCATATAAACGACACATAAACATTTAAAAAATCCTTTAAAACAAAAAAGGCTACACATAAAATATATATAAAATTCATGTTAGCGGTAACATTATAGTCAACTCCAAGCGAATTTAACAAAATCGCATGAAATTTTGGATTTGTTTTGTAATTTTAATCAATCAGATCATATTTTTACGTGAAAAAATTCAAATTGTAATAGAATTTTTAAAAAATTGACATTAAATTTAAAATAAAACAAATAAATTTATCAAATATTTTCATTGATATACTATAAAATTAGATGTTTCACCGAACATATTGAATCGTTTTGTAAAACCTATTAGTAAATTCCAATGCGAGAGAATCTTTCAACTGTTATTCTTTCATTTTCCGGCTTTAGGTCCAAGAAATAACTTGATCCAGATCAAAATTTATTAATTTCTCGCATTCATAAAATTTAACAGGCCTATTGCAAAGAATTTTTAATGAAAGAGTAAATACACACGGTTTCTCTCGGATCAGTCGCTGTAGACAAACAGCAGACATGACAAACTTGGAGAACATTTTATCTGAATTACCTGATCTGCGTTTCGACTAACGCAGTAAATGTGTCAGTTGTATTCTTTCCCGAACAAAGTATTTCGGCTGCCTTTATTGGCAGCCTCCTTCAGTTGGTCCATCATCACAAGTTTTAAAACACAAACTAAATATTTTGTTCAGGAAAGTATACAATTGGCACAATTACTGCGTTAGTCAAAACGCAGATCAAGTAATTTCGATTAATCCAGTTTCGCAATTTTTTTCAATAAACTCTTCATTTAGCTAAAGAAGACAGATGTTGCATTGTTATGAAATCGAAAAAAAATTGGTTTAATTTAAAGAGAGACAATAAAAAGTTTATCGACGCTTAGCTTACGTAAGTATGATCACTCCAAGAGTTAGCGTTTTCTTTATTTAAGTATTACAGAATGCCGCTTGAAATATACAATTGACTGCAAGATACTACTCATAAATTAAATTCACCGAATCCATATTCATATAGAGCATTAATGTTAATGCGTGTATGCACGGAACGTAGCGCTTAAGTATTTGACTATTCGTTTACCATTTACGGGATCACACTGTGTGTACCAAGTTCGTTCTCAATAGAGAAATGGATTTAAAAACATTTCGCTTTATAGCATCTTATTTTGTGATTTGCATTAAAAAGTATATTATGCAATGATGCGAAAACTTATTGTAGGTCAATTATGCTCAACGTAGTCAAAAAAGCCCTTTTTATTTTGAAGAGAACTCAACTCAAACTGCAATATATGGTCAATTTTTAAAGAGCAAGGGTGATAAATTTGGAATAAACGCACATATATAAAAACTGGAAGCGGTAACGAACATACTAAAGCAGACAAAAACAGAAACGTACTCACAGACACACAAAATCTCTCAAAATGTTTATCATTGCATAAAGAAATTATGGCGAAATGTTTTATTGATCTGCGAAATAAGGATGTGCATACAACAGATACCGCTCTGTTGTACATACATGCTGATTAGTAAGCTTACGCTCTCACTTATTATATATTTCTCAATTAATATAACAAATTAAATTAAATTATTCAGCTAAACTGCATGCATCCCTGACACTTGAGTGCAAAATATGAAAAATGCTTAAACTATGCAATTTGGCTAAAAATCCTATGCATTCATGCATCGGTGGCCAAATCTAGTCGATTGCAAATTTTTGTCATATCCAAGTAAACAGTTATTAATTGTCTAGAATGGTGGACGGAGAATGTCTGTCTGATTTTAATCTGTTTAAACAGGATTCCACTAAAAAACAAAATCAATTCAAAAATTATACGGGCATTAAAATTATACCATGAATGAATTTCTAATGCTAGGAATATAATGTAAGCTATCATGCATGCCGTAGTATATATTAAAACCCATTTAAGTGGACTAAAGGGAATTGAAAATGATATCAGTAATCAAGTTATTATCATATAGACGTAGAGTTGCAATCAAACAGTCGACAGCAAAAATCGTCAATTAAAACGAGCCTTAGTATTTGCCCGCAAACCCTGTATAAATTAAAACTTAGCGACTTAAGGTATAAATCGATTAAGTCAGAAGGGTAGGCACTTTTACTTGTAGTTACAAGACTATATAGGGGTTCTCATTAAGCTAATCGAACCTGGAATATATTGCAAGAAATTCATTAAATTGGTCCATTGTGTTGCCTCTATTGCTTGATATTGTCATTTTTTTAAACAGTGGACTGCTGAATTCATAGATAGCCTAATTAAATTAAGGGAAGTATATTTCGCAATATGTAGCTTATGCGTTTTTACATCTGGTGTACCATATGTGGTCAAATTCTATATTTTTTAATTTTAAATAGTCGCTAAATTTTACGCTCGTCGAAGCATGCATACATCTGGTATACGAAAGGCAGGAGTAATGATGCACGAACATCTTTTACTTCAATTATACTTGGACATTTGCTAATTATGAAAACAATACACATCTCCTTTTAATTTAAAGATAAAACAAGAACGTACTTCAGGATTAATACAAGATATAAGAAAGTATTGCTTGACGAGAATAGTGCACGCAAATGTATTTTACTCCTAGTATTTTACGCGACCAAACCACACGTTAACGTAATTTTATAATTATGCATTTATTACAAATGAAAATATGGATCACTTGTAAATCACATATTGTACTTCAGATTTTCTACATTTTTGTAACTGTATTTGTTTCTTACCTCAAAAAATTTTGTAAAAGATAAATTGAACAATTCCGGCAGCCTGGGTGTACTTTCACGCAGAACTAATTTCTACACCATGTTCACTTTTAAAACAAATTTAATTTTTTCAATGTTTGTATAAATTTCATTCCGATTTCAAACAAATCACCATTTAGTAGTTGATTGTTTAACCAAACCAACCGTTTAAATGGGCGAGTCGATAAGAGTCAATTTAATCAGCCGATTACCGTTAACTCGGCATCAAATTTTTTAAAACAGGAGCACCAATGAAGGGTCGAGCAGTACTATACGCCTGAAATCCAATTTAGAACAGCCGGATGCGCTAGCTAGAATGGCTTTTATGCATCCTATCTTCGAATATATCCAAGAAACTGGAGTTGAAGATGGGCCGTGCATAAGAGATATAGCAGAAAACTAATGTTAGTGTGTCTTGTTAGCAAGTTGGCACCTGAACAGGTGAAAATCTGTGGATGTCTAGAGAAACACTCGGTGAATTAGAGAGCTGAATTTTAATTTGTCAAATTGCAAAAAGTTCTCTTTGAAACCAACGTGCGATAGACAACGATATATATATATATATATATATATATATATATATATATATATATATATAAATTTGTGATGATTTACATAGAATGACCAAAAATGTGTAAAAAGTATAATATTTACCGGCAGATATTTAGGCGTCAATGAAAAATATTTATTTCAGGTATATTGAAATTTGCATCGTATTTTTACAGTTTGTGTGCAAAGAATTTGAGAGATCTTTAACGTTGATTGACATTTGAATAAATAAATGTTTCATTGTACCCTTCCTATGTGCAAAAAAAAAGAAATTTTATCAGATACAAGAAACGCTTCTTTCTCATTATCTCCTCAAGTATCTACTAATGAACATATCTTCATATATAATTTGGAAGTCAAAACAAGATAAAAATATGTAAACATGGATAGAGAAATAAATGTTTATTTAATAATTATAAGTTTAACGAACTTTATATTCTGGTCAGTTTTAAAGTCGATAGCTAATGAAATTGCATTCTATATAATATACCAATATTTATTTTTCATATTTGGCAAATATCACTTCCAATGCCTCAATTATTGATTGCTGAGTGAGACCACAGTGTCAGGCAAACTTAAAACATAACTTTTGAATAATTGCGCAGTGGGCGCATCAAATGTTAAATCAACGCGATTTGTGTTCGCGGGTTTGCGTTTTGCACTATCAGTTTCGCAAAGATCTGATTGATCAAAACTTCATAAATATAAATTCAAAATCTATAGTTTGACATATTTTGTGGCTAAGGCATTTTTTTACTTTGATTCTTTTTAATTTTGCTGCGTGTAAAGCAGGACAAATTAATCAAAAAGTTAATAGAAATTGGAGAACAACTTTCAATACGATAAAATTATAGTTTAAGCGGTATTTATTCTATTCAAAGAGAATAATTTTTTATTTCACAAATAAGTCGCATTAGATGACATAACAAAATTACTCAGATAATGTTTAACTTGTAGTTAGTTAGTAGAATATGTAAGTATTACCCATTATTCTACATCACGAAACGCGAAATCATTCAGAGGTGTCTCCTATTAGGACGTTGCAGTTCCACGACATGTCCGCGGAATATCGCTATTTGAGCTACACAAGTGGCTACATTGCTGTTTATAAGACAATGCTATTGAAATTTCAGTAAACATAGCGGTAATAACGAAAAGGTATATCGATTGATTGTTTAAGTGGTTATTGTACCAAAAGTGTTAGAAAGTGAGCATGTAATGGTTAAATGAACATTGATTGTGTGGGCGGTGATAACAATTACTTTTGTCAAGTTTGCGATCTTGATATAAACACCTGACCCACTATGTACATATATTTGTCAGTATAAATCAAGCATTATAAAGTTAAGAAAAGCCAATTCAAGCAGTTGGCCCGTTTTGTTTTCATTTAGAACGCACCAGGTATTGTAAAAAAAATTGCCGCGTACAGGAGTTGAACCTGGGCATGTCTGCTTCGGAATCTGTTGCGCTTACCACTGAGAAACTCTGCCGCAAAAATATATGTACATAATGGATCGTGTTTATATCAGAACTGTCATCTTTATTAAAGTAATATTTATCACTACCCGCGTAAACATTGTTCGTTTAATTATATAAATATTCATTTCAATACCACTTTCCCATCTAACGTATTGTCTGTTCTATAGTGACAGATTTGGTATGTTTAGTTGGAACTTCAGTTCTAAAGTTATGCTATGTAGGATCCAAATAAATGAAAGGTTATTCACGAAAAATTAGTTAGTGTATTATTGAAAATTGTGTAATGTGCGGCAGGGTGGCTCAGCGGTTAGAGCAACAAAATCAGAAAAAGACATGTCAAGGTTTGAGCCCTGCTCACGGCAAATACCGGACATGTATTAGTTTGTTAGGAATTGTCTCTGGTAATTTTTGAAAAATTGACCTGATAGCTAAGATTTTCTCATACAAAACTATTGTTTAATATTAAATAAATCTAAAACTTGCTTTTCTCATCCAAATTCTTTCAGCTAAATTTGATTCATATTTTACTTTGAAGAATTACACCGCTATTAATGCTTATGCATAACAAAAGTGTATTTTTTTCAAAAGGACGTTGATTCTGGCGATTTTGCCTGTCATAAAAATAAAATGGATTATTTGCTTGGATATAATTATAATATAATAGAGAACTGGTGTTGTAGTGCTTTTTAATGGCAGAAAACTTGATGGCGAAGAAAAAATTATGATAATGACAAAGATCGAGATAAGGAATAAGAATAAAAATAAAGATTTTGCGAATAAAATAAGAAAACTACGGTTTAACAAGGCATCTCAATTATAATAATTTATTGACACTGATAATAGGAAAGAAAATTGATATGGAAGTTAAACTCAATTTTCAGAAATATAAATTCGAAAATAATGATGGCGATGACTGATAATGATGATGATGACGCGGACTATAATGATAATAGATATGAGGATGATGTTAATGATAAAAATAATACTGATGATTTTCAATATGATGGTGATAATTATATTAATCGTGATGATAATACTGTAGTTGATGATGATGATAATGCTGTTTATGTTGTTTTTGTTGGTAATTATGACTATGATGCTGCTGCTAAAATGTTGCCAATTATTATAATGGACGATGATAATGAGAATAATAATACTAATAATAAAATAATTAAAATGTTAATGATGGGGATGATTACGATGATGACGATAATTCTAATGATGATGGTGATGATAATAATGATGTTGATGATCCTCTTGATGTTTTTGTTGATTTTGATGATGATGGTGATGATTATGATAATAATAATAATGATGGCGATTATCATGGCGATCGTAATAATGATTTTGATTGTGAAAATGTTTCTAATAATAATGATAATAATAATAGAAATAATATTAATAATAATGATGATGATAAAAATGGTAATGATGATGATTATTATTATGATTATGACGATGATGACGATAATGGTGATGATCATGGTGTTAGTGATGTATTTCATCATGGTGAAGGTATTTATGATGATGTTGATTATGAGGGTAATGATAATAATGATCATAATCTTAATGATTACGGTTAAATCAGATTACAGTTTAGGAGATGAGAAACTCAGTGTCAATGATCAGATAAGTGAGATGTTTGTTATTAGAAACATTGCTAATGAAAATGCATGTTAATAGACCGTAATTTTGGTTTAGAGTATACTGAATTTATTACGGAAAAATAGCTAATGATTTTGGTGCTATCCTTGCTAAAGTTGACAGATTCATTTGCAGAAAAGCTATTAACTTTATGTTCTTCGATTTCATATTCGTAGTTATTTGGTAAATATTAATTAAAATGAAATTATCAATCGAAAATTAAAAGTGATTACCACATTGATGTATTAAGTGAGCCACATTGGTGCGTTAGATGAGTAATGTGTGCATTCAGGCGTTGTTAATAATTTGGAGAATAAATCTGCTTCACAAAATAAAACAAAATAGACAAGATGATTTTGCCATACACGATATACGTATTTTTAGTAAATTGAACAATTTCCCCATGACGAATTAAAAAAAAAGTTTCGTTAATATATATATATATATATATATATATATATATATATATATATATATATATATATATATACATATACATATATATATATATACATATATATATATAAAGTGAATGAAAAATTTACAGTTTATTTAGCACAACTATGTTTATTTAATGTTCGGTTCCATCAAAAGTATGCACTGACTCTAATAACACGTTTCAATGGCATCGTCCTTGAGTAAAAATTTGGTCACGACAAATTTATCATATTAGATTATACCACGAAAGTATATTTGTCCTCATTTTACCTTTTTAATCTAAGTTACACACAATACGAAATTTTGATTGTTTTCACTATTGGTATGTTTCTAAAGTGTATGACCAAATGAGCTAACTGAGTAAAAGCAAATCATGTGCGAAATCCATTTATAGAAGCGTACATTCATTCTTCACAATTTATGCATCTAAATTAGTGTGCTGTAAAATTGATATTGACAGGAATTCTTTAGACGAATACTTGCACATACTACATCACATATATAAATATAATACATGTGGAATATATATTTTTAACAATGTTTGCACACTGAAAATTAACACTAGTATAATATATACAACGACTCATGCAGCATACTGATACTATTTGTGACTAAATGTATTGACATGCCTCAGCCTTCCTTGGGAGGAATCAGTGCATAAAGGAAAACAGGCCAAATTATGTTGAAGTGCAATAATTTAAAAAAAATTAGAATGCAAGCTTTTATAAAATACATGATAACGTTATGATAATGTTATGAAGAAATTTTTTCAGAAATGTAAACCACTACTTCCTCATTTTCCCATATATATATATATATATATATATATATATATATATATATATATATATATATAAAGCGAGAATGTGAAATAAGATAATCCGAAGTCATTTGCGTGTATCAAATTTAGTTCAGGCTCAATACAAGAACATTATTTTTCTCCTTGCATAAATCAGGCAACATTTTGCTTATCCGGCGACCCTATTTTGTTATTGCATGTAATAATTATCTTAAAGGGCGTGTCCAGAGAACAGTATTGCAAGGTTTAATTGATATTTTGCCTAACTGTAGACGCGTTTTCACCATTCTATTAGAGATAGGCGTTCACGTTGTTAAACCCTGTTAATGCTGTAATTAAAAGTTTGATCGATTTAATTGCTTAAGTTAATCGACTACCTGCGCATTTATTTGAGGTCAACATTAACGTTTGTTTCTCATTAATTGCTGGTAAAGGCAAATATATTATGTTTAGCAACCCTCGTAGATTAGCTGCATTAAATATTCTTGTTAGTATCGCTATCACGACATTCTTATTTGTGTGGGAAATAGTGTTTTCCTTTATGGGGCATTTAATTAAACTGATTTATTTTCTGATCCTGAAATCTTCTGTTACGTTTGATATTCATTTTAAAAAAAATTGACTTTATCAGTTTTCTGGACTAACCATTAGACATCAAATAGATTTTTGCTCCAAAACATTCTTTGACCGTTGAATATTGATTAACCAATCTACCAATTCCTATAAAACAACAGTAAACTGTTGATACTATATAAAATGGTCGTAATTTCGCCTGTTTTTAAGAATGTACTGTGGATATGAAGATGGAGATCCTGATTGCCATACGATCAACCTGTTTAGGGATTTTTCTATTTAATCGAATTTTGTGGGGATAGCAAAATAGGTTTGCATATAGCATTACCTGGTAACGGAGTTTTTAATGTTTTACTGTACTGCCTTATGCATAATTTTAATACTTCTTCCATTGGAATATATGCAAACGAAAGAAACAATTAACCTATTGTTTAAATTGATATATTGAATTCGGTTAATAAACTCAAAAGAATCGGCTACCCAATAGTTAGGCATTTATTTGTGCTGAGATTCCAGTATACAAGCTAACCATGTAGCTAATGATTGAATAGGAGAATTGATAATTGATAATATTGATTTCATAGGAAAAATATTTTTGTGCTTGTTTTTTTAATTAGTACGATTTGGTGTAGATGATACACCTCATTTGAGTTTCTGTGCTCCAGCCTTTTAGATTAAATCGGCATCGGTCTAGATTTTAATTTTATTTATTAACTTCTGCTCAAACTTAGTCTATTTCATCATACATACACATCTGACGCAATGATTTTGTATTATGGCACATCACGTTCACGATTATCTGCTTATAGTTTGAATTATATAATTAAACGAACATTATTTGCGTGGGCGGCAATACCAATTAATTAAATCAAGGTTGCGATTGTGATATAAACACTGGACTTTTTATGTACATAGATTTCCCAGAATAATTTAAGCATTGCATAGTTTAGAATAACAAAGTGAAGCCACGAAATATTTTAATAATCATTAAACTTTAAATTTTAAGTAATGTAGCAGGGTGGCTCAGTGCTTAAAGCACAATGTTGCGAAACGAAAATGCCCAGGTTCGAGCTCTGTCCACGGCAAATTGTAGGTAGTACGTGGCGAGTTCCCCGCAAGGACGAAACCGGTCTACTAGATGAAATGCCTTTTATTCATTAAACGATGCTTAGTTTATACTGACAAGTGTATGTGTATAATGCGACAGGTTGTTTTATCAAAATCGCAACCTTGAATTAATTAACATTGTATGATTTGTCACCTATGGCAATGTCTTTGGATGTATCATCGTATTCGGACTTTCGTATCTGTATTTATATATATATATATATATATATATATATATATATATATATATATATATATATATATATATAGACGTTTAAATATTGCTTTTATAATTGTATTTGATAAGATGTTTTATCTTTGCCCACGGACAGTGCAGTATTCATTAGACATTGCATGGAAGTATAAATTATGCTTCCGTTGTTTGTGTTCTCAAATAAATTGTGTGTGACATGAATGAGGGTTGCATTTTGTCTACGCAATGCGATAAACTCGACTTTGTCGATTACATACAATCTTACGATATTAAAATTAAAAAAAAGTATTTTATATAATACTAACAATAACTTAGTTTACGTTTGCTAGATACAATTTAACTTCTGAACCCATTTATTTAATCATTAAATGAGAGGGAAATATCATTATATTAATATCTTTCCACGTCTTGAAATTAGTTTGTACGTCATCGTTCCACGAATGCAAATTGATAGACATCGACCAAGCCAAAATATGTAAGGTATATTTAGTGTAAAAATTAAATAGGTATCTCAGATTCAGACCTGTTTACCCTCTCCTCAATAAATAGAAACCGATGAAATATAAAACTAACGAAATCTAATTGGATTGTTAAATCAATTGGAGAATCAATAGGCCTATCATTCCACCGAAAGCTCCCTTCAATTAATCGATCGTTTTGTCTGAAATCCAGTAGTATGTTTCAATGTTTATCAAGCTGCTTTTACCATTTTGTCCTTTCAATCCGGAAACATTATCTCATGATATAATTTACTCGAAATAGAAGTTTAAGGCGAGGTTCCACTTATTTTGATCTTCGATTGTTCATTTTGTGATTTTCAATATACTAATGCGATTTATTTTTAGACTGGTACTAATACATTGGTGTGCATCTCGTGCAATTTTTAAACAAACAGTTATGCTTCCCAGTTCTATATTCCTGAATGCCAATTATTCAACTAAGTCTGAATATAAATTTCTGCGTCATCTTTTCAAGATTCATACCATGAAACTCTGTGTACATTTATTAATCTAGCCCGCTATGTAGAATTAATACGTTGAAGAAAACGTTGATTTAAATTATGAACCACTATAACGGTCAATTATAATAAGACATTTACGAAGATATATTTTTTTCGTTAATTTTATATTTATTTATGGTGTGCAATAAAACGCAACTATTTTTAAAACCTGAGTATTTAGACAGATTTTTCCGCGTAAAAGATGATGCAATGATTGGCGTGCAGATAAAAAATATTTTTGACTATTAGAAACGTATATATCTGTAAATATGCTGCATCTATATGCATGGGATTGTAATCAATGAATTCCAGCTTCTGTATAGCATGCATGCTTTGGCTATTCTCTTTGGTGTGGGATAATAATTATCACTCATATCGTTTGTCATTGCCGCACGGTGTTTAGTTAAACTAATTCTTTTATTTTATTGTCTCTTGTAATGCGACGGTATTCTCTAAAAACGGACACTAAATTCTTCTGTTCGGTGTGTTTTGCCAACCTGGTTGTGTTTATCTCTTTCAAGAAGACGGCGTCACAGATAATGGGAATAACCAGTTAATGTAAACACTGCCGACGTTAGCTACAATGCCATCAGTTATCAATTGGCGCATTCATTCACAAATAGCTCGTTCGTTACTTTGTAGTTTTCAACTCCGGATTATTCACACATGCCCTTTGCAGTCATCATGCAACGTGTCCTTAAGTTGACTTGCTCAGTTATTCGTCATAACTTGATATAAACGCGCTTGCCCACTGTCCTATTACTAATTTACGGCGTTCAATACTTTCAGCTACACAGATTGCGCACATTCAATGAAAAACGCGGAATAGGTAAATAAATAACACTGGCGTAAAACAAACAGCATGATTTGGCCCATGAAACGCAGAACTTTGGCAGAACTAAAATAGTATGTGGCAACAAACAGACTTGAAGGGGTTATCAGAATATTACATTCCGAAAACACTTCGACAATACATTTAACAGCAATTAATAATTGACGTTAAGACGGGTACACGTTTCAACTTATCAATTCTCGGGCCATAGTCATTCATGCCGCCAGAAAAATGATTAAATTTTGACAACAAAACAGAACACCTACCTCATTTCGGCCAACTTTAGACAATCAAAGATTTGGAAGTAATAAAATATCCTAAACCAGTGGAATTTTTTTTATAAATTTTATATCAAGCTTGCGCTGTGTGGTAAGACGGTAAAAACATCTGGCGACACATGTCACGCATTCCGCTATTAGTGGAAAATCAATAATCGAAATGAAGGATAGCAAGAAAATTTTCTACGCAGTAATGGTCTGTTTGAAATGCTTTATAATATGATAGATCCAATGAAATTTAAAAAAAAACGATATAAATGGTTTAACTTGCACAAAAATGCAGAAATTCACACATAAAACTCAAAACTCAAAAAATTGTATCTAACGATGACTTTTTGGCATAAATGTAATTGGCTTATCTGGCAAAGTGATATATTCCGATAACTTTCTCATAAACATTCCGTACACAATTCATTCCATCAGTCATGCATACATTGAACATTCCATTAAAACATCAACACCTGATGAATAAATATCTACATTCCGTTTTTCTTTTCTATTTTGTTCTATGGTCTGTCACCATTGTCGAGTGCCTTCTTATGAACCGCAGTACGCATTCTCAACTTCATCACAAACGGCATTACGCATACGTAGCTGTTTGATGTATATATATATATATATATATATATATATATATATATATATATATATATATACATACATACATAAATATTGAGTATAATGATAGTAAATCATTATATACAAATTGCCTATAAATCACGTTGCTTATGATTGCAAATGCAATTGGCCACGTAGTTCAGTATCGCCCTTAATGGTACTCATCGCATACAGTCCTCTATTTTCGTTACCAGGGCCCGAGCTCAGACACACACATTTTAAATATTTGGAATCAGTTGTTGCCGTACGCGAAACGCCGACTCACTGAGGTTTTCAGATAAATAAAATTAATTTTCCGGTCACACTTTCCTTCATATGAAGCCTATTAGACTCTGCTTTCAACCGAAGTTCTAACCAGCCACACAGTTTTTAATTATGTAACAAACGCCATGAAATGCAGCAAGTTCACCGGTTTTGAACTTAATAGAAATTCAGCCATGATCGCCAGAATTGTTAGAAAAAAAAATTTATGACCTCTCAGATTAAAATCATTAACGCGGCAAATCTGGCAACTACAAATGTTTGCAGGAACACAAAACCAATCTAGTAGATAATTGCATTTGATACGATTTGCATCATTTAGCTTAGACCAACAACATATATATATATATATATATATATATATATATATATATATATATAACGGCAATATTTATGCTTTAAATTTATACTGAATGTAGACGACTATTTAGGAAATTACTTTTTCTTTGGTAAAAAAGCGCATTAATTTAGAATGTAATCAGCCTTTTACAAGGTAGATCAAGTAAATCGTTAACTAACACACGAATTTGTACGAAAATTTTAATAAAATACATTGACTTTGTTAAGTTTTGAATTTAATAGTTTATATATATATATATATATATATATATATATATATATATATATAAAGCAAATATAAGAAGCTTTATCTTGCCGAAGACAGCCGGCATATCTGAACGAAATATAAGCAGCCCGAAGTGAACAAATTACTTCAACTAATCGTAAAAATCAAAGTGTGGCAGGGTGGCACAGTGATAAGAGCCACAGATTCTGAAGCAGAATTGCCCAATTTCGAGGCCTGCCCATGGCCTGCGGTACGTGAAGAGTTCCCAGTATGTACGAAACTGTTCTACTGAATCAATAACCTTTCATGCATTATATAATTCTTACTTTATTCTGACATATGTACGTGCGTAATGGGACTAGTGATTGCATCAAGTTCGCAAACGTAATTTAAATTAATGAGTGTGTGCTAGTCTGGTTTGAATTTTACTCTTATACATATTTATGGAGTTAAAATCTTATTATACGGCTAATTACTTGTACTTCGATTGGTTTTACCTAGGCCAAACGTTCGATTTTCCGGCAACTCCATCCAACAGTGTCTTTCTACAAAGTTTGTTATTAAAAAAAACTTATTTGTTCAGGATGAAATTAAATCCTCCTTATTATATATTTATTTTTTCCTTTTGATGAGTGTTATAAAAATATTTTATCCAACAATATTTTCCGCTTATTGAATATTTCTCCAATGTGACAGTATGCAGGCAATAATTAAAATTTTAATGACTAGATTTATGACAAACGAAATGTTGAATTTAGTAGTACGGCGTGGAAATTTGTCAATAGCATGATCTTTATTTAATTAAGCATTTATTGATTTGACTAGTGGGGATAACATTTATTTAAACAAATATCGTAAACTCGATTTTAATAATCCAATTAAAGCCTAATTCACTATATTAAAGTTTTATACTATCATTTTTAAAGTTACTATGGGAAAAGTGAATGAACAGCAGAAGTGTAGGTAGAGTTGTCTTTTTTATAATTTAATCTTCCATTGATGAATAATTCTAAAGCTGGCTAAATTTTCTGCATGCAATATAATTGTGTTAAAAAGCTGCTGTAATTTAAAGACAGGAATTGAAATATAAATCGTAAAAAACAGATATGAATTTAAAGAAAATCTATATATATATATAACTTAATGAAGATTGAGATCTGGATATAAATACATGAACCATTATTTACATACATCTTGCAGTAGAAACTAAGAATTGCATAGTGTAGAAAATGCAAATCATCCAGTAGACCAGTTTATTTCCTATTAGGAACTTATTACGTACTGTCCAGAATTTACCGCTGACAGGGCTCGAACCTGGGTACATCTGCTTCTGAATCTTGTGCTCTAAGTACTGAGCCACCCTGCCGCATTATACGATTCTTAGTCTATACTGGCAACTATATGTCCATATTGGGTTAGGCGTTTATATAATGATCAAATACTTGATTTAAGTAACTGGTTATCTCCTCCCGCGCAAACAATGTTCATTTTACTATATAAATAGTACAACTTTAACAAACAAATTATATCAGAATTGAAGGCCAAATGTATCGAAAGATATTGTTTATGTTTGGTAAGAATAACACACCTAGACGAAGCACACGGTAGAACTTGATGTTTCCCAGTTAAATAAGTTGCGTTTTTTACTGAGTCTAGTTCCTCCTTCTTGTTCACCATAAATTATATTTTTCTATCAATACAGGTGGACTCTATATGTATTCGATCTATAGATGCTTTCACGGTGTTTTATAGCATTTTGTTATTCCATCGCTGTTGTTCAATAGTTGGTCTAATATTTTGGGGTCAGAAAATTACGATTAAACAGCAAATTGCATGTGGTGACATCCAAAAATATGTTTTTGGCTAATCTTCCGTATGGTTCTGGCAAGATCTCAACAATGAATTTGTCCATATTTGCTTTCAAATTCCTTCATTGGCCGGTCGCGTGGGTTTGCTTACATGCACAATATAACACTAGATTGAGATTATCTACTAAGTTTTGCGCATCTAGAATCAAATTAGTTCAAGTAGGATCAGAAATATAAACCAATATTAGCATGTGCACATTAATTTCGTGCTTATAATTTACTACATATTAGTTCTTCAAAGCAAACAGTATCTAAGTATTATAACACTATATTGATGGCTATAATATCTACGTGGTGTTCTGAATTAGTTTTGCTTTGTTGTTTCGATTTTGTAGCACAATGCGTATTTGAGTGATTCATTCAGCACTGCTAGATTAGTATATTACGCTGTTATTCTTTTCTACTCAATTTAGAATAAATTATTATTATCGAAATTTCTTTATATTACTTCGCTATAATGTTTATCTGAATAAGTGTTATATCTGAGATCACTACTTGTTTTCATTCGGAGCTATGTCTTTAGCCAATCTCAGTACAAATCTGCTTTGATTTGCATGATTCATTTTTCCCTATGTTTGGGGACAAACTTCGGAAGATGTTCTAACATCATCGTTTTTTAAACGTCTACTTCCATTTTGAACAAATAGTACACCACACTGTTTACTAAAAATAGTATTTATCTTAAATTTTAAATTAAAAATTTGTAAATAAATCATTTTCTAAGTTTTCTTTGTGAGATATAATGATGCCAATAGGCAAATCAATTATTAGGCTTCTTGAAATTGTTCTCACAATTGACTACATAATCTGGTTTGTTTCTGGGCCAGCATTACAAAAAGAGAGTTTTATTCGTGAATTGCTCTACTTCAGTCAGATAGCGATGCGTCAGCGGAACTTCAGTCAGAAAGACTTTCGCAGCTATATATTGGACGCACTTCCATATTCCGAGATAAGTCAACTAAGTGTATATGACTCATCAAGGTTGTCGAATGTCTACCATAACCCTCGCTACTTTTAAAACCGTTGTTTCCAACTACGTAAAAATATCAATGGTACCATTTAAGGCGATCTATGCCTAACTGGTTCATAAATCAAGTTTGCGAGTTTGACGTAAACACCAATCCCATTGTATTTAACCTGGCGTCAAACAACATAACAAAACTACCGCCAGTTATGTTGTTTTGACGTGGTTACATTTTGTGGATTTGAGATTTACTTCAAGCTCTAAACTGTTAAATTATTACCATCTGCACAATCAATCATTGTTTAATTGTATTGTCCTAACTGATTTATCTGATTTTATTTCTTGCTTGACTATATAAAAGACTTTATATATATATATATATATATATATATATATATATATATATATATATATATATATATATATATATATATATATATATACAATTAAATTGGTACATTAAGATCAACAACTTACATGTCATCTAAAATGTCACCAGTATTTGCAATATAAATTAAAGATTGAAATGGCGTATCTTACTAACAAAAACGGCAACTGGATGCACGAACCTCTATAAACATTTCTTTCTTCAAAGATAAGTCACATCGGATTTTATGGTTTACTTCGAACACATTACTATTAAACCATTTAGTGCCCACATTTATAATAGTTTCATAAATTCAACAACTAAAATTAATTAATTATAAATTTAATTACAAAAACAATTGTCGAGGCAAATTTATTCCAAGAATGCTGCAGAAATTAGGTAGGTAATATAGGTATGTAAAGTAAATAGATGAAATCGTTCATTGTGAATTCTAAATGAGACAGATGGTATGCAATCCCGAATGCCTTTAGCATAAATGCTAATTTAGCTTTATAATAAAATATGTTATAGCAGAACGGATTAATACTAGGTAGTGTTTCAACTCCGTACATTATAACATTTATCATTTCCCTCAGGTCAGATTTTTTTCACTCAGGAGATGCTTCGAAATACGAGGCCTAAAGCAGATTTTTAGTGAACTTGCTTTTAAATGCGTTGTATAGCCCGGGAAATACGGTAATTTAATTTAACTTTCCACAATAATCTATTTTCTGCACATCAAATTTTCAGCTGCCTTAACTATTTCTAATCTGGAGGTACAGAATAAAAATACTAATAAATAAGGCGTGTATGCATTGGATTGGCCCGATTTCAGACCATTAATTATCAAGTAGTATCTATTGTTTATGCGGATTTTGATTGCACGTTTAGAATCGAAAAAAATATTTCTGGCGATATCTGACACACATTCATTTAACCCTGACAATCGTATATGGCAGGACAACATTTCACAAATATTTTGCAATTTAGATTAACGTCAGTAAGCTAATCTCCTAGCTACTGTCACAATAACTGATGATGCAAATCCGTAACCCTGACAACTGACGCAAGTGTTATTAATTTTGATTAATTGTTGCTGCTTCCATGCCTTACATGCCAAGAACAGGCTAACTCGATAAAAAAGTAAACGTCAGGCAAAATAACCAAGAACAGGCTAACTCGATAAAAAAAGTAAACGACAGGCAAAATAAGCATATACCTATCTACTCCTTTTGCAATGATTTAAAATGAATGGTGCGAACTATTTACACAATCCCTTTTTGTTTCAATAGCCGTAACTATCAATGACGATATTCACATAGAAACACACAAGAAAATTGTTCTACACTAAGTCTATTTAAAGTCCAAGAACAACTGTACAACATACTGGCTTAAGAGACATGGGACGTTTTATCAATCAAATACCAAACTGCCAAAAAATGGTCAGCAATAAGATTACGCGCTTGAGATTGCGTGGTATTAGGTAAACATGACCAAGGCTTTCGCCCATGTACAAACACGGCATACATCATTAACATAAATTTCAATTGCATGAAAATTGTGTAATTTGAAACGAGTAATGAAAGTAATCAATATGGACAAAATCTTTCTTCAAGTTGTAAATCGGAGATATTTTGAACAATAAAATTTAAATGCGTTCAGCGGGAACATTTGTTTACATTTTAACTTCATGATCATTATCCACCAATTGAACGTCTATCAGTCCAGCTCATTGCTCCGAAATAGACAATAAAGCATAAGAAATTGCTCTTGTTTATTTTCTCCATCTCTTTACGTTAAAATTGCTTGAGCTTATGTTTAGCTTCACACGATTAAATTATTTATATAGTTCTTTAAATGAAGTTTGCGAGCTTGAAGTAAACACCAATTTCATTGTATTTCACCAGTCGTCGAACAACATAACAAAACTACCTCCATTCGCAATGTACTGACGCGTTTCGACCTTCCATGATCATCATCAGAGTACGACGGCTAACTGACTAGTGAGGATCAAACAGCATTGCATATATATTGAAAGCAAAATGAGATATGCGGCTCTCACCCCTAGTAGTCTTGCATACATTATACGTGAATGGAAAAGTCGGATGCAAAATTTCTATGCAGTCACGAACATTAGCGTGCTTTATTTTTTTCGTATGTTAAACTTGTGAAGCGAATTGCAACTGATGAAGGCCTACGGTAAGCTAGGCCGAAATATCTTGTCAAAAGAAAACTACTAGAACAATGAAAGCTGCGTTAGTCAAAACGCAGATCAGGTAATGTCAATTAATACAGGTCCGCAAATAAAATCATTCTTCAAGGAACGAACATTAGCTGTTTGTAGCTTTCGCCACACACATATATATAAAATACAATTAAACAATAATTGATTGCGCGGAGGGTGGAAACAATTCTTTAAATCAAGTTTGCGATCTTAAAGCAAACACCAATTCCATTGAATTTAACTCGAACAACATGACAAAACTACCGCCAGTCGCAACGCACTGACGCATTTCGAAATTACAGGATCATCATCAGAGTACGATGACTTACTGAATAGCGAGGATCAAACCTCATTGAGTATACATGGAAAGCAAAATTAGTTATGCGGCTCTCACCTCTAGTAGCCTTGCATACATTTTACGTGACTGTAAATGTCGGCTGCACAATTTCTATGCAGTTCCGCACATTAGCTGTTTATAGCTTTCGTTATATATATATATATATATATATATATATATATATATATATATATATATATATATGACAATACAATTAAACAATAATTGATTGCGCGGGTGGTGTTGTTCGACGACTGGTTAATTACAATGGAATTGGTGTTTATTTGAAGCTCGCAAACTTAATTTAAATAATTGTTACCAACACCCGCGCAATCAATTATTGTTTAATTGTATTCTTTATAATTTTTGCCTATGAATCGACCACTATTTGGATCAGTGCGCTTTGGTTCGTAAAAATATTATAATGCTTGAGTGTCTGCATCCTGTTCTGTATTTGATAATTATTTGTTATATTATATCACTTATTGCCTTTCAACTGATATTTTTCCTTTTAGTTATCCATGAACTGAAGTTTGTATTGCTCAAACTATTCTTTTGATTAAAAGTTGCAGTATTAATTGGTGTTTTGGAAGTTGTATTATTGCTAGTGGCTCGAATAGTGGCAATTGAAGTAGTAATAGTAGTATTATTAGTAGTTGTAGTATTAGTAGTAATAGTAATAATAATAGTAGTAGTAATAGTAGTAGTAGTAGTAGTAATAATAATAATAATAATAGTATTATTATTATTATTATTATTAGTAGTAGTAGTAGTAGTAGTAGTAGTAGTTGTTGTTGTTGTAGTAGTAGTAGTAGTAGTAGTAGTAGTAGTAGTAGTAGTAGTAAAACTAGTAGTGGTATTAGTAGTGGTAGTAGTATTAGTGTTATAAGTAGTAGTAGTAGTAGTAGTTGTTGTAGTAGTAGTAGTAGTAGTAGTAGTAGTAATAATAATAGTAGTAGTAATAGTAGTAGTAGAAGAAATATTAGTAGTAGTAGTAGTAGTTGTAGTATTACTAGTTGTAGAAGTATCAATATGCATGATTATGAGAGTTTGCATCTCGACAGTACGTGTAACTTACGTAGTTGTGTAGTGTTGTGCGACTGGAAAAATGCAATATGATGAATGTTTAAACGAACATTGGTTGCGCGGGTGGTGAGAACTAATTATTATAATCAAGGTTGCGGTCTTGATATAAACACCTGACCCATTAATTACTTACATATGTCAGTATAAACTAAGAATTGTATAGTGTAGAAAAGGCAATTCATCCAGTAGACCGGTTTCGTCCTTATTGGGAACTCATCAAGTACTGGCCAGAATTTGCCGCGGACAGGATACGAACCTGGGCACGTCTGCTTCGGAATCTGATGAATGTTTATAGGAAAAGCCCAAACTTATTTCGAAAAGTTTTTATCACACATTGTGCAATCAATGATTTTTAAATAATATGGCCAATATGATTTTGGCTGATATTGTAAAACATTGATTTTCGTCACTGTACACAAATTCTACAGTCGATATTTCCGCTTAAGACAAATGTACGCAAGACTAATATAGGTGTGAACCGTATATATGATTCTTCTTTACATATATCCGAATCACTTTTCGATCCCCACTGCTCAGATTCCTATCGTTCTTTAATTATGATCATGGAAAGTCGAAACGCAAAAGTGCGTGTGGTTAACGATGGCTTTGTTTTGTTGTGTGATTGATTATTTACCGAGGATTTGGTGTTTATATCAAGCTCGCAATCTTGATTTACATAAATAATTAAGTTAGTAAACCATTCAGTTTGATTTTAAAAAATCTATTTTTTTACAAATTACGTGGTCAAATTCTTCGAGCATCTGAGAATTAAATCACGTGGATGCGTTTTTTTAGTTTTTTCCCCGTCTAATTTGCATATTTTGTTTGTTAGTATGGCACATGAAATAACGGAATACCGAAATGATATTGCATTATTCAATAATTAATATCATATAGGGAAACTATTTAAGTTGGAAATTTGTTTAACTGGTTGAATATAATCATTTATGGATTTTTCTCGTTTAATTGGCCAAATTGATCTTATAATGCCATGATTTTTTTTATAAAATGGCACTCTAAAGTGACTTTATTTACAAACATTTTCATTTCAACGTAGTATCATATAAATTTACGTATCTCCAAGTCATAAATGACTTATTGATAGCTATTTAGCCTGCATTTATATATATGCTTCTATTAGATCCGCGGCCTTGATAATGACACAAGAAAGTAAAAACAAGTGACGAATGACGAGTAGATTAGATTGGTTTCCAGTAAACGGCGTCTGATGAAAATAAACAACAAATATTAAATGTTTTTTGTTGTTAATGCCGTTCATTTTGTTCATGCCTAATTTGGTAAGTTCTTGTCGCATTTGAAATTATTTGTTACTAAGTATGCAATATGCATATATACTAGCTCTCCGGAACAAAAAATATGTAAGTAAAGTAGCTTTCTTGGAGCCATAATCTGTAAATAATACGAAAACTAAATTTCAATGTTTAGATTGTCTGGCGTTCACAATTTATGTGATAATTATTCAATAACTAAAATCACAAAATTTTTACTCTGTCAAAGCGACATTACTTTTTCTAAAAATTCTCGAAACTGGCTTTATTTTTTGCATGTCTACAATGTATACATTCTGCATTTAAAGCTGCATCTAATTTTGCCATTTCCTGCCTTAATGTGTACCCTGAGGCTTTGAGGATATACTTCCTCATTTTCTGGAATAGTGGTAGAGAAAAGAGGAGCATATTTATAATGTCAACAAAATATTTAGCTTCGGATCCAATCAGGCATCTGGAGTGGAAAGGATTTTGGCTGATCACTTCCGGTGCAATGGGTAGCCGAATTCTGAATATAAGCCCACGGTAACGAGCATACAAAGGAACAGCACTTAGTTAATGTCTTTTTTTTTCTTAGGAGGCATAGGTTTACGCTTGAACAATTTGCCATCTTTGAATATATAACGGAGAATATATTTATATTTATGAACATTGAATTTCATTTTAAAGGGCTATAAATCTTTAAAAACGCCGAGTGGACCAAAAGTCTATCGCGTGAAATTCGCATTGGAGGACATTTTCTGTGCTCTTTGCTGGAAGGTAATTCGAAAGCAGATTGCAAACGGGGTTTCGTGGATGACCGCGTCATAAAGGAGGTTAAATTTAAAGAAATATCGTAGCGATAGAATTAAATAAAAGCAAGGTGCCTCATGTTAATAACCAAGCAAAATGTTGCTCGGACTGTAGGTAGAATTAAGCGTGCCATTATTCAGGTTTTATTTTCATAATCTTCGTTTACTGATTCACTTAGCCTAGGTTAGAGAGGTTATAGTTAATTCTACCAATATGACTCTTGCCTCAACTGATCAATCTTGAATACGGTAAACTTGAATCCATTATTGGCCCAGATTTTCTGCATTGTTCCCATTAGCTTTTGCGTGCAAATAAAGTATCACGGAATAACTTTATAAAATATTCACCATACATGTAGAATATACATAAACCGTAGATATGGAGATAAGTTTAATTTTGCTAAAATTGAGAAAAACAAACAGTTTTGCACACCTGCTATTCTAGCAATGCAATATACTCTTGCTTCTGTCGACATCAGTTATCCGATTTAGTGAAAACCACGAATTCAGGCAGTGGAAACAGGATTGATATATATATATATATATATATATATATATATATATATATATATAATGATTGCTTGAATGATGTCGTCATTACCACAAAATGTGTTAATTCATGCAAATCAAGGTCAGATTATAAGACTACGGTTGATTTGCGGTTGTGATGTAATTAGCTTATCCTGAAACCGTGGGTCTGTTGATATTTGCAGGTCTATTGAACAGAGATTTCTTGACTTGTGTTTTGCATCGCATTACACAAGTCATTATGTGAAGCTGACTTTACTACTCATTGTATACAATTTCGTATGGGAGCTCGCTCGGTACAATTGTTATATATGTATATGTTGGGTTTTGAGAAGTGGTTGTGACTCCTGCTGATGAGTATGTTGTTGGCAGGAAACAAAAAGTTATGATAATATCCCTTTAGTCCATGCTAAATTTGCAATATTCTTGTAGTCCCATTTGGAATAACTTGTCAAAAATTACTCCAAACTAATAAGTTATATATATATATATATATATATATATATATATATATATATATATATATATATATATATATATATATTCTTTATATGGTAGCGCCAGTGTGTATTGCAGTGTTGAACGCTCATATTGTTTGGAAACTTCTGTCACCGTAGTACATATATATATATATATATATATATATATATATATATATATATATATATATATATATATATATATATATATATATATATATATAACTTCTTGTTACGATTCCCCGTAACAAATTAAATTTTTTTCAGATTTTCAATATAATCAGGTATACGTCAAGTCCATTCCAAACACCGCAGTATCCAACAGTGGGATAATGTTAACGAGAGATCATAAGGCTTAGTTCAATGAATGTACTAAAGATGTTCAGTTATTTCAGGCAGTATACATCTGACGTGAGGTAAATTATTTCAAAGAACTTACACTTAATTCCAACTAACCATCCACAATCTGTCATTACTGAACAGACACCACACTACATGACATTTCAATACCACTTCCCCATGTAGTGTGGTGTCTGTTCACTAATGACAGATTGTGGATGGTTAGTTGGAACTTTGGGTCTAAATGGATGCCATATGAGCTCCACCTAAAGGAAAAGTAGACTAACCAGGTATATAACTGAAAACTGTGTGCAGTATAGTGTGCGGCAGGATGGCTCAGTGGTTAGAGCACCAGGTTCCGAAGCAGACGTGCCCAGGTTCGAGTTCTGTCCGCGGCAAATTCTGGTCAGTACATGATGAGTACCCAATAAGGACGAAACCGGTCTACTGGATGAATTGTCTTTACTACACTATACAATTCTTAGTTTATACTGACATATGTAAGTAATTAATGGGTCAGGTGTTTATATCAAGACCGCAACCTTGATTATAATAACTGTTATCACCACCCGCACAACCAATGTTCGTTTAATTATATAGTATTAATTCTGCCATTCCCAGAAAAAAAGTATCCATTTCATCCTTTGCATGTGATAAATAAAAAGAAATTTTATCAGTTAAAATTAGGCAAGCAAAAAAATGTTTGTGCTTTGAGACTGAACTCGAGGTGATGTACGGAAATCATGGTTTGTTCAATTCTTTCACACACTCTCTTTGATTAAACTTCATTTTTTGCTTTCTTGTTTATATATATATATATATATATATATATATACTTGTATCTGATATTATAGTTTTTTCTTTGCCAAATGAAATTTCATAAGCATTTTATTTAACCGCTCATTCACGAAGAATAAAATATATTTTTATAATTTGGAACGTGATGCATTATTCCACCTACATGTACTTGTGAAAATCTGGCTAAATAGCTAAATTTTTTTATTCATCAAAACATAATTTCGATCCATCACGATCAAACCATGTTTGGAATGATGACGTGAAGATTCGACGATTATTAAGTTAGGGTTAAGGGTAAATTTTGATTACATTTTTTGCTTGGTTGCAACGTGCATTAATAAAATACTGCAAGAATTTAAGCACATCAATATATAATACTTTTCATTCCAGTTGACTTGAATTCAAGGTTGAAATTTAAGGAGAAATATATACTTCTTCACTTGTAGTAATTCCCCAAGTAATAGTTATGTTTTGGCACAAATATCTTAGATATCAATTACGGAAATGGTTGCAAACTTGTAATGGTTAACGCCTGTTGAACTACCTTAACTTGCTCCATTGATTTATTGTTAACCCGTCCTCATTGTCCGAGTACAATTAACTAGTCCTCTCCTATTTTCTTGCTGATGCATGCAATCTAACACGGATGGATAGATTGCCCCAGTTGCCATGAAGAATCAAAGGAAAAAAATAAGTGCTTTAAACGAACAGTGTTTGCGATTTTCATATAAACCCCAGCCAAATTATACATATAATTTTTTTCAGTATAGCCATGGCATTTTGTGAGGTAGCAAAGCAGCTCGTGGAGTAGAGAGCTTTCGTCCTTTTTGGGAACTCTTCACTTACTGTCCAGAAATTGCTGTTGATAGGGCTCGAACCTGGGCACGTCTGCTTCTGGGTCAGTTACTCTAACCACTGAGCCCTTCTGCCATTATACAGAATTTTCAGTTTTATACTAAAATATGTCTCTTGGTTAACCTCTCTCTCAGGTGGATCATATATGGAATCTCTTTAGACCTATTGATCCAAATACCCACCCCCAACGAATATAGTTTGAATGGACGACGATAACATTTATTTAAATAAAGATTGCGAAATTGATATAAAACCAATCCTTTTATTTAAATACATTTGTCAGTAAAAATTTATCATTGTATAATATTGAAAAATCAGTTTATCCAGTTGGACGGTTTTTTATTTTAGGAGCTCTTCACGTCGAGTCTAGAGTTTGGCACAAACAGGGCTCGAACCTGGGCACGTCTGCTTCAGGGTCAATTACTCTAACCACTGAGCCACTCTGCCGCACGATACACAGAATTTTCAGTTTTATACTATAATATGCCTCTTGGTTAAACTTTCTCTCAGGTGGATCATTTATGGAATCTCTTTAGACCTATTGATCCAAATAAACACCCCCCAATTGTCATTAAAGAATAGGCAGTACGTTACCTTGTATAGAGGTATTGCATTGAACATTTATATATTTAAACGAATCTAGTTTGTATAGGCGACGATAACAGTTATTTAAATGAATTTTGCGAAATTGATATAAACGAATCCTTTTATTCAAATACATTTGTCAGTATAAATTAATCATTGTATAATATTGAAAAATCAGTTTATCCAGTAAGACGGTTTTTTATTTTGGGAGCTCTTCGCGTACTGTCTAGAATTTGGCGCAAACAGGGCTCGAATCTGAGCACGTCGTCTTTGGCGTTGGTTATCCTAACCACTGAGCAACCCTGCCTCCCCGACAATGCACAAATTTTGGTGTCTTTTAAAGCTTCCTCGTAAAGATACTCGCAAAATTTCATCTCACTAATTGGCGTGCATAAAAAAGTATAAAATAGAACTTGACAAGCAAACCTAATGTTCAACATACGAATCAAAATTAAATAATTCTATTAAACTTTCTATATAGGCTCTTCTGGTCATCAGTTCATTAATTACTACAAACAAAGTACACAAATTACTTTAATCAACATTTCAAATATGGCAAATTCACATCATGTCTTTCATATATGCCAATGATATTATATACGGTTTTAAGCCAAAATTATCGATGACATTAATTATATTTGAAAAATGTTGACGGTAACTTTATGCATTGCTTCATTGTATGACTTACCTGAATGAGGCAATTTTACTTTTAATGCAACTTTCATAAAGAAATAACAAGTATAAAGACAAGACTCCCATCAAGCACGCGATACTCGACATAATTTTAGCATACTGTGGCTGTATATTTTGCAATTTCCATTCTTATTCAAATGTAGGTGGGATCCAGCTTTATTTTGTGTTCCAAAAGCGGCTACCGGAGGTTAGAATCAGCTATTTATTTTACCAGACATTTATTTGTGTCTAAATAGTAATAATTTTTTTTAGTATTATTATTAATAATAATATTAATAATAGTTGTTATTAATAAAATCTAGATATGGTGTACGTTGCATGTACAGAGCTTATCACACCTGCAAAAACATAATTCTCCATACTACGTTCAGTTTGCTTAGGATTTTATTTTCTATTCACAACAAGAAGCTAATTTTATAGCTCACTGCTTCTGAAATATGCATCTACTTCGAATTTTTCTTTTAAAATCGGAAGACCGACTCGTTGCTAATGTGAAAATTGTGAACATTCCGCTCGTCTAATTCGTAGAATATTTTTGTTTGTCAACCGTGTTTATCCTGATATGCTTTTTGATGAGATTCCATAAAATTGATAGGGTTTACTGATAGGGCCATTTAAACAGAAATTTTATATTCCAAAATTGTCTTAATTAGTTGTTAGAATATATAATGTTGTTCTTTTGACTTATCATTTACCAAGCGTATATTGCGAAGATAAACGTATATTTTACTAGATTCTAGTAGCCTTAGCTGTTTAATTTCGTCAATAAAATATATTGAATTATGTGTCACGATCTAATATCTAAATTAGCACACATTCAATGTTTAATTTATAACGACATCGCATACATAAATACATATATTTCCGCATCAAGCAGGGTGTTCACTTTATTTTGATAGACAAAGAGTGAAAATTAGAACTTTGGGAAGCATAGGTGCTAATTTGTCTCGAATTATTGGAAACGCTAAGCAAAAAATAAGTTGGTTTATAACTGAAAATTTCATGAAGTGTACGGAGTTTCAGACTCCGAAGCAAATTTTTTATAGTTCAAGTCTGTCCGCGAAAAATTATGGAAAGTACTTGAAGAGTTTCCAATAAGAAAGACACCGGTTTACTCTATGAAATACCTTAGGCGATGCTTAATTTATACTGGCGAATATATATAATCAAATTCCTGCCTTACATCTTCAATGCAATATCACTTCCCACAGGTAGCGCGATGTATGTTCATTAATGGCAGATAATAGGTGGATCGTTTGAACTTCAGTTATGGAGATATGCTGTGTGGGCTCTACGTGAAATAATAGCAAACGAAAAGCATATGGTTATATAAAAAAATACAAGTGCGTGTATTATACAGCGTAGGTGGGGCACTGGTTGGAGTCCCAGACTCCGAGACAACTGGTTTGATCCAAATTTGCGTTCAATTCTGACCAGGACTTGACATATTTGGAATATGCACAAAACGATACTACTGGATGAATTACCCTTTTCGTTTAAAGTCATCTATTGACTATTTAGAATTTTGCATCACGTGGTAGTTTGATTGTTTGTAACTTTGCTTATTTTCATTTCATTTTAATATAACTTTCGCTATATCATGATGATTAATTACCGCGATTTACTTTCGCGGGTTGTCGCTTTGCATTATCAGTTTCACAAAGATCCAATTGATTCCCGTTTCCAAGTATGTATCTGTTTTGTCTTCGATCAGGCTAGATGCGTATTCGTCCCTTTTTTCCGAAGGCTTCAACATCGTTCATAATAACCATTGGAAATGCGGTGTTATACAATCTCTGTTTACTGGCGACGTATCGGTGCATTATTTCCACCACCATCATCAGGCCACTATACACACTCACAAAATCAGATTTAAGCAAATGTGGTCAAAAACCTTTCGACATGACCGCATCAATCCAATTATTTCTCAAAGGGTAATTAATTCCAATGTTTTCTAGTTTCTTCTCATGCCTATGTCTAATTTTTAAAATTTCTTTATCCCTCCTATTGTCTGTGAAATCTTCAATGTTTTTAAAATCCACCGTATGTAATTTCGCGAGTAATATAGATCTTATATTAATATTATCTCTAATCAGTCCAAATTTACATTTATTTAGTTTATAAATCGATATTTTTATTTACTATAAACAAAGCTCATGCGTAAGAGTATATCCTACTTTATCCAACCCGAATGAAAGTTTAAACATAAAACATGTCGGTGTAACATTAAATTTTAAACATTTATTAAGAAACGAGGTATTTTCCACTTGCCTAACAATGTGCATCTTCTTCCTTTTGTACTGATTCATAAGCGTGACGACTGTGGTATCATATTTGTCTGACGGATATGTTTTGAAGGGTTGTTGAGCAGTGCTATTATTGCAGTATTGAGCAGCTTTGGCTCTTAGCAGTGAATACCTCCTAAGTAAGTTAATTTATTCAGTTAGATACATTTCAGACAAGCTTTCATTTTTTGCGCGCTGTTCAAGGCTGTGTGTATAATTTGTAAAATTACGCTCACAGCGTGCCACATATATCAAAATATTTACAAGTAAAAATTAACGGTTCGATATTCGGTGTTTCCAAATAGAAACTACAAACAGACACAAATGGTTATCTCACTCCCCATTTTTGGATATTACATTGACTTGAATCGAATTTCTTAAATCTACGACCCAACGGATTTTATTATTCAGTGTGGATTCCATCAATGTTCACACACATAATTTAATCACTTGTATACTTTTATATTTAAAAAAATATTTTCTTTAATAAATAAGTACTTCAATAAAACAATAATTGATTGCGGGGGTGGTGGTAACAATTCTTTAAATCAAGTTTGCAATCTTCAAGTAAACACCAATCCTACTGTATTTAACCAATCGTCAAACAACATAACAAAACTAACGCCAGTCGCAACGCACTGACGCGTTTCGACCTTCCATGATCATCATTAGAGTACGACGGAAAACTGACTAGCGAGGATCAAACCGCATTGCATATGTATGAAAAGAAAAATGAGATATGCGGCTCTCACCTCTAATAGTCTTGTATACGTTGTACGTGCCTGGAAATGGCGGCTGCACAATTTCTATGCAGTGGTGAAATCAACAAACATCTAATGTTCGAGGCAGCGTAGAAATTGTGCAACCAACATTTCCAGTCACGTACATCGTATGCAAAACTATTAGAGATGAGAGCCGCATATATAATTTTGCTTTCCATATATATGCAATGCGGTTTGGTCCTCGCTAGTCGGTTTGCCGTCGTACTCTGATGATGATCATGGAAGGTCCAAACACGTCAGTCCGTGCGACTGGTGGTAGTTTTGTTACGTTGTTGGACATCTGGTTAAATACAACGGGATTGTTGTCTACTTCAAGATAGCAAACTTGATTTTAAAGTGACTCAACTCAAAAGCCAAAATTTTACAATATACTACTTTGAGATATTACTATATTTATTTCATATCAAAAGGAGGCTACAGTGAAGCCTGCTGTTGATAACTACGAATACTGATACGGCTTGTCAAAATATTCTTTCTTCACAATGATACTTGTACAATTAATATGCTAATTGTGCGTGTACGTGTGTATGTGTTTTGGCTTTGGTTTTCTTGTATGCCACTACGTGTGCGTTTTTTTTAAATATGAAGATATAATATGACTGAAATATATTTTCTTTTAAAATTACATTATTAGGAACCAGATATTTCCGTTGTGTTGAAATTTGTCGAACTAGGGGCTATTAAATATACGGTTTAATAAGGTAATTATAATAATGTTAGGCTTCTGCATGCAAAGTGTTTCGAACACTATGTAATTCAAATTTGCTTTATTTGACAAAATCGGGCAAGATTTCTATTCTTGATGTTGGTTAGCTTCAACGATTTGAATCGATTTTCTATCTTATTCCAATAGATGCACTTAAAATTTTGACTTTCCAATCACAGTAGTTAAACTGTGGTGTAATTTTTTATATATTTTTTTATAAATTAGTGCTTTTTCTCTAGTGAGTTTATGATAATTTAACTATTAATAAAGAGTTACAATTTTCTCCCTTTTTAAAATACCTTACACTCTTCGACTCTATTTTGATAACAACGCATTTAAAACAATGTCTTTACTATTGCTTCGATCCTTTTTTAATGATATATTACTACTTTTTTATTTGATTGATTTTGAAACATTGACCTACGTATCACTGTTTTCCCTTTAATTAATCTTTATTTCATCTACTTAAGATTGTTTATTACAATCCTTTCTTCCATTATATGTATATGGCGATCAATATAACTTAAGCATACTTTATTTATGGACATTCAGTATTGTATTTATAATTTGGTGCGTGATTCCATATTACCAATAGTTTCATATCCCAAGTAGTTCGTTTATTGTTAGTTATATTTTATAGATGACATATTTTGCTTTCATGGAACCCTAAGCTTATTGCCATTTGTGTGCGTTTTCATATATGTTCGTAACCTAAATGTCAAATTGTTGTCAACGGTTTTTATTTACATTGATTGCTAAAGTACCGATCACTTAAATGAAGAGCATATATATAATGAGGATGATAGTATATTATATGTCTAACATGTATGTGTACAGACGATATTGTTTGTTTTCCTATATTCTGGTACAAAAATTCACACACAAATTATTAACAGTTCAGTTATACCTTATTTTGACAGTCATATACCCGAGTTTAAATTCATTCATATAAAATTCTCAAATAGATGCGGTGTTGGTGTCATATTATTATGGTTTTCTATGTCGTGAAGCAGGGTTAATTTAAATATTATTCTTTTTAAATTTATTCGTAGGGTTAAAAAATAATTACAGTGCAACAAATATATATGTAGAAAATAATCCACCACACTTCTTTTAGGACTCTTCATATTTTATCAGAATTCCTGCGGCGGAAGATATTAAAAGCCTGCAATAAGTTCAATAAAACTTGCCCCGGTACCGTAATGACTGACTTGTCAAAGTGGACCGGGTTAGCTAGATAAAACTTTAGGATTAAGGTGATGAGAGGTTCCATCTGGCGGGAATGATCGTCAAATAAATAAATAGTTATGTAACGAATAAATTTAAGCAAGTCGCACAGTAGTGGTGCAATTTTTGAGTTTCATAAACACAGATCAACTGGTTGCTGGTTCAAAACCTAGACGCGAAAGTTTGGTGGCAATTTTGATTACAAGAAAAGAGATATTGTAATTGTTTATTAGATATTGTGCGCCTAGTAACAAATTAGTTCAAATGTGACCAGAGAAATAGACCAAACACAGCATGAAAAATGACGTTTTAAGGCTTGTGCAGTGTCCAATTTATAACAAAGACATATTTATATACAAATATTTCCACATTTGACAGATTTTCCATTCAATAATAACATATTGTGTTTGGTAATTTAGAACTTTAGGTCGCGCAGTTGCCAAATAGGCTCATACTAAAGGAAAGGCTTGGTGAAAGTTTAAAATGTGTTCTGACTGAATATTGCGTTTATTGTGCGGAGAGGTGTCACGGTGTATAGAGTCTCGGACTTCTTTGCAATAATGCCCCAGTTCGAGTGGAATTGCGAAAAAACTTTAGACGATACATGATTAATTCCAAATAGGAACGTTAACAGACTACTTGATGAATTAAATTTGCAACTTAGGTAACGATTAGTTTATAATGACAAAAAAATGTATATATATAATTAATATCTTGCAATATATTTTAAATATATTATCACATCCGCCGATGGTATGTTGTCTGATCCATAATGAAAGTGTGTTTGGCTAGTTAGAAATTTATGTTTAAAGATATACCACGTAGGCTCCACCTAAATGAAAAGCTAACCAAAATCATAATTTTGAATATAACATAAAATTGCGTGTTTTGTATGCCACATGTGGAACAATAGATACAGTCCCAGATTTTGAAGCAACATTTACTGCAGAAATTGATTAAAAAGGCTTGACTGCGTCAGGAAAATCAGTTATTTCCAATCATATATTAGAAACGGGGCACCCAGCCAATTTGACCAATTTCTAAATTCTACATAAAGGAAAATCAGAAAATGTATTATTTATTTATGAAGCCCTAGATATTCAGAAGTTTCATCAATATGATATTCTAATCGACTGGCCACGAATCACAAAATCCAACAACATTTATCTAGCATCCGGGGAAGACTAAGCACCCCTCTCGACCAGATTGAACAAACATTCGATCGGATTGGAAGCCAAATGAAGGGAAAATAATGGCTGCACTTACGGAGACAGAAATTTAGAAAAAATATGAGCATTCAACACTGCAATCCGCAACAGCGTTTATTCAAAATGGAGAAAAAAATTGCGCAACGAAAGGAACGAAAAAACTACACTCGGGGAAATATCATTCTTACGCGTAACAGCCAAAAATGCGAACGGTTGGTTAACTCTCTAGTCATCAATACAAAAATGACCAGATTTGTTGCCACCCACATAAACAAATGAAAACCCAGAATGTAAGATTGTAAAGGAAGTTTAGTAGTCCTGAAATGAATGGAATTTATCCATTTTGTTATTTATGTGTTTTTTCTTCTGTAATTAGAAATATACTGTGTAAATATTCGAAGGCAATGGACATATATATATATATATATATATATATATATATATATATATAGAGTATATATATATATATATATATATATATATATATATATATATATATATATAGTGAGTTTGATTTTAAATCGCAATGCCAAAGATTTCAAAGTATATTCTTTTTGTTTGAGTACGCATTCGTATGGGAGATTGTACTTTTCATTTCGCTAACGTTTCTGGACCACATATGTAGTGGGTACAAAACGTGAGCCCGGTTCCTACTGGTGAGTCGCCAATAAGTTCATGGTGACGTTGGTGCACCCGTTTGGCTCTATTTGGACTAATTTGTTAACATATGCGCAATAACTACTAGATTATGTATCAATGTAAATTTGTTGCAATTGACATTTTCGTCAGTTGCGCACTATATACCCGTTTATAAAATCTGATCCATATTTTAAAAAAAATTCTATTTACCTTTAACCAAATAAGAATTTTTTGTTAGACGGTAAATTTTATTTTAAATCATATTTAATATGTTAAAACAATTTTCAACTATTTTTAATTTTCTCCAGTTTCACACATTTTACGTCTGAATACCTTTTAATTAATTGTTATTTTTCTGACGAAACATATTATTTTAAAATACTGACTGATTGATTTTTCCACAATGATATTTTCTATTATAGTTCGTAAACACATAACGAAAAACTATTTTCTTTTGTTTTTTGTTGAATGAGTGTCTGTGTTTTTAAATATAAATATGTCCAGCGCAAATAATTACGTAAATCATTCAAAAACTTTCACAGCTTTCCATGAAATTATTTATCTTCATGAAAAAATCGATTCATTGCCAAGCAAGATCTCTTTGTAGACGTTACACTATAAGCACTGATTTTTACATAGTTTGTATATATGCCAGGCTATTAAACAATTTGATTGACAGTTTTTCAATGAAAGTTTTACTTATTAATAGATGCATAGCATCTGGATTATTTTATCGATTCTTTCAATACAATTGCTAGTTTCATTCAATGATTGATTTGGTCAAATACGTGTTCTTCGTTTTGAAGCACAGGTTATGTTGACGTGGGGACAATGCTTATTTGCTTGATTAACGTTAACAAACATATGGTTTGGCTGAACTGATGATTTCAATATACAATTTACCATTAGGCTAGTCTGCGCTGTGAATATATGCAAATCTTTATTTATTTCGAATTAGCCATACCAAGCAAGCATCCCTCATATATATATATATATATATATATATATATATATATATATATATATATATATATATAAATTTTCTAATCGCTTCAAATTCATAATATCTTTCTTCCTAATGTCATTCTTCCTCGCGCGTTTTGTTTGTCTACGCGTGTGTGCTTAGTTTCTTTGTTCTTCTGCGCATAGGTATTTGTAATTGTGCATGCTTTACAAGAATAAAACGATATGAATATGTGCTTTAAGTGGTTTGCCAATAGTCCTGTTGCTTCACCAAATGTAATATTAGGAATCGGCCGAACATTATCAATCTATTCAATTTAGCCGGCACAACTGTAAGCAAGTTTCTGCGCAGTTGTGCTAGTCGGCAGATCAAAGCATAGCAAAGACAAAAAGGAAAAATAAACAGCTAAATGAAAAAAAGGTCTCTATTTTATGACGCATGCAAATTGTAGTCCCAGAAATCTTTATTTTTTGTCTACAAGCAGACTAATGTATTGCATAATTTGATGAACAGCGAATTATTCGGAGGTAACGTTAGGTTCTTTTGGCGCTAGGATGACCGTTTAACGTTAACAGATTACATCGAAAATATGATTCTCACATATTATTCACTTCATCCAAGATTTTCATTTGGTTTTCGAACTTTCTTTCTAAATTAACGACAATTTATGTATTCGAACCGAAGACAATAAACTTACACGGAAATTATTAGCAAGCATATTGCATAAACGCTGATAACTATTGACCTGAGATTATGTGAACTTCCTAGAAGTATTATTATAATCAAGGTTGCGGTCTTGATATAAACACCTGACCCATTAATTACTTACATGTTGTCAGTATAAACTAAGAATTGTATAGTGTAGAAAAGGCAATTCATCCAGTAGACCGGTTTCGTCCCTATTGGGAACTCATCATGTACTGGCCAGAATTTGCCGCGGACAAGACTCGAACCTGGGCACGTCTGTTTCGGAATCTGGTGCTCTAACCACTGAGCCATCCTGCCTAGAAACATGGCAATATATATCGATAGCGATCGCGCGTTATACTGCATTTAGAATGGCACAGCTTTTATGATAAGTAAGAATGAGGATAATTGTGTTTATATATATATATATATATATATATATATATATATATATATATTTAGTTATTGTATTGCTAGTGATAATCATTATAAATTAATAGTTCACGCGTTGCCAAAATAAATAAATGTAAGTCTGTGCAGATTCCAACAAATACATGAAATTTGACATACAATAGATAGTATATAAGTGATCTGTATCAATTCAATTTTTATTTTTTGCGGATTTCTGTAACTCCGACATGATGATTAATCATTTCTTGAGCAGTGTATTTTGACTTGCTTGAAAGTGTTTGGTCTTCATAGCCTTAATTTTTTGTATGCTCGCACACTTTTGCAAATTATTGTTTCACGCTATTTGTAATTCTATTCCACTAGTGTTGAAACTAAACGTGTACAATAAATTAACAATTTTTCATTCGTAAAACAGACAATGCTTCAAATTTTTGTTTTATATGATTACCTGGCAATCTTTGGTCTGCTCATGATTACTGCCAGTTCTGTTTGATTTCTGTCCGCTGTGGTACGAAATATGCTGCTGATGATATGCACGAAGATATATGAATGATTGTGAATTAATCTAATTGTAAACTGCTGCAATCAAATTTACACATTTGTTTCCAGACAAACCAAATTTAGATTTGGAGGCATCAAATTTCTATATATTGAAATTCTTTCAGGAAAAGATTTTATTTGCTTAATTATAGAAATACAGTAGTAAAACTACCTCCAGTTAGATGTTCTATACTGTTTCATACCTCACATGTCATTATCAATATGTTTTATATTTGATAGAAAGAAGACTTTTTATGAAGTTAGCTTAACTACTGCAGGTTTACAAATTCGTATAGGAGAATAGGCCATCCTATTTTCCAAAATTATTCACCAAAATATAAAGTGGGTAAAGTGCGTAATACAGGCTCCTAGTGATGAGTCGCCAGTAAGCACGAAACGAATGTGCACGAGATTATATTTTCCGTTTATGCTGTCGATGTTTTATCCCGCTGGTCAAACCTAACACACAAATTCATGACTTTGTTGTAAATGTAAATTTCAGTATGTTTCTTGTTTTGAGCCAAATGTAGATTTCAGAAACCATTAATTAATGTTTACCTGAAAACATTTGCAAACTCTTTAATGGTTACATGCTGTTTGTTGCCGTAAGATTCAAACACACAGGTACAGAAGAATATACCTTTCTTTCATGCTGTTCTGTCTTTTTAGCCTTCAGATACCATTTGAACTAAATTTTATTAGGTGCTTAAGACCAAATTCAAAGTTTGCCAACTGATTTGAAATTAGAGATAAATGAAATAATTGGAACGTGCATTCAGGAAGTACATTTTCTGCAAATTGTATAATATTTTCGATTATAGTTCCATACTAAAATTCAATTTGTGGTACAAATATTTTGATATAGAATTACAATGGAACTGTCAATTGCTGAGCGTGGGTTTTGAACATTTTCTGATCGTCTTGTAATCGTGCGTGCTGTCTTTGCCAGATATTCCAATTCTCTGGTTATTGATTTTATAATTACATTTTATCAGTTTAAACAAATTTCTTATAGTTGATCATATGAGTAAATATCGTTACATTGGATACTATTATGTATCATAAACATTTGTACCTGGTGGCATTATTTTGAATTGTCTAGTTAATTCAAACTATATTTGACCCTAGAGGTTAATCGCCAGATTTTACTTTTGCTTGATAAAATTGCTGTTACCGTTATTGGTTAAATGTGGATCCTTTACGATTTTTGACATCAAATTTCTTACTTTAATAAGTTTGCCTCTCTTTTGATTAACAAAGTCAATACGAAATGTCGAATGAATTTTAATTACGTAATTGAGTACGCAAAATGAATTATGCATAATGTAATCGCGAATTACGTATTTCTGTGGTGTTTGCAGACTGTTTGCGAGCAGCACGACAAAATTTTTTCCGAAAACTAAATAATTCATGCCAGCTTCTAATGCCTAAACTTTGTTGAGCAGTGTCACTTCAAATTTTATAGCTTGTTGAAACCATTGTGAGGCTATTCTTTATATTTGGTAGACGATTTATACTATAATTGTAGGCCAAACCGTCGGATTGCTCCGAGTTTTGCTAGTAGAACACATTTAGAATTCAAACAAATTGCACTTCAAATGAAATTTCTCTCGTGCTGTACTCCCACGCCCTCCACTACTCTCCTAATTTACTAACACCACACGCCTCCAAAAAACACACTCACGCACATACCAATCATGTATACAGAAAACTTCTGCTAAGACGTTTAGCACATTTTATTCATGTAGGCCTTGGAATATCATCCCAAACTTGTAATTTATGTACAAAATTAATAGTTTGCGTATAAAGATAGCTAGATGAATTATTAGGCAATACAGTTACACTTTAATTGATTGCGAGGGTGGTGATAACAATTCTTTAAATCAAGTTTGCGAGCTTGAATTAAACAACAATCCCGTTTATTTAACCATGTAATTAAACAGTTGGCGAACAACATAAAAAAACTACCGCCAGTCGCAACGCACTGACGCGTTTCGACCTTCCATGATCATCATCAGAGTACGAAGGTAAACTGCCCAGCGAGGACAAAAACGCTATCTAATTTTGATTTCCATATATATGCATGCGGTTTGATCCTCGCTAGCCAGTTTGCCGTCGTACTCTGATGATGATCATGGAAGATCGAAACGTGTCAGTGCGTGCGACTGGTGGAAGTTGTGCTAAGTTGTTTGACGACTAGTTAAATAAAATGGGATTTGTATTTACTTCAAGCTCGTAAACTTGATTTAAAGAAGTATTAAGCATCAAATTATAGTGCGGGTGATAAAATAATATTTTAAACAAACCAGGTTTGTAGACCTGACATAGAAATCGATTACAAAATCATGTTTGAAAACAAGCAGACTAGCATAATCTTTGAACGATTTCACATACAGACTTTTACTATAATCAAGGTTGCGATCTTGATGTACTGGCCAGAATTTGCCGCGGGCAGTACATGATGAGTTCCCTATAAAGACGAAACCGGTCTACTGGATGAATTGTCTTTTCTACACTATACAATTCTTGGCTTATACTGACGCATGTAAGTAATAAATGAGTCAGGTACTCATATCAATATCGCAACCTTGATTATAGTAATTGTTGTCACCGCCCGCGAATCCAATATTCGTTTAAACACATACAGACTGTTTTAAAGGAAACAGAATAATTTTATGTGGTAAAGTATGCCCCTTACTTAAACAAACTCAGACACCCGACAGAGCAGATCGATGAAGAATTCAAGTACACGGCTCCGTTTCTAAAAAAGATTAATCCGTCATTCGCTTATAATTTTTCTTTCATACATTTTAGCAGAGTTTATGCTTTGTGAACTCGGTATACACTGTAAACTCATCGTAAATAACAAGTTAACACGAGGTATTTAACTGTATCTATTTAATTTCAATAAGATTCTTTTCAACCTATCCTATACAACTAGCGTCGTCTTGCCAGACATCTCATAGGAAATTTCTTCGGCTTTGGAACAGATTTCATTTCACCTTTTGAAGCAAAAGTGAAGATTGACTTTCAATCTTTTGAGCTCATTCATTAGTCACAAAAATGAACGGCCCTGGAGGTGGCCGTGGACAAAAAATGTCGAAACATTAGTATAACGCAAATTATCTTGATAAAAAATTGAGAAAGAAACATTTTTTGTCAGGTATTATTATCATTATTAACTAGATTATTTGTCGAAAATACAAAAAAAAAAAATATATAAATGTTTTAAAATCAAGAAGAACAGACGTCCATCTATTTGAAATAGCCTAAATGATTCGTTATAGTTATAAATATCGAAATAAACTATATTTTATTGCGCAGCATTTTTTATTCATTTTATTTGTACCTTTTTCAATGTAAAATTGTGCTTAATTTTTTTCGGCAATGCACAAAACATAAAATATAGTTGGCACATATCTTCTTTTTAATTACAACATTGTGTGAATAACCAAAATTTTAAATCTAAAATGTAACGCTATATGTGCAAACAAAAAAGTTTAGTCCGTCGAGCATAAGTCATTTTGACAATGTAAAAAACACACATGACGCACATATTCAGTCAGGTGTGCACCAGCGCTAGACTTTAAGTAAATGGTAAATTGACTTCTACAACTGTGCCGAAATTTCGTTCATTTTCGATACATTAACAATGCCAATTTAACAAACATCGTTGTAAAAGCTGCAATTTGATATCACACAACGAGAATCATTATTAATGATTGTGCTACTGGTCACGTCGGTGATGCGATTAATGATGTTACATACCATATTGAATGAAATCATACTGACTTTCATCATCATCATCATCATCATCATCATCATCATCATCATCATCATCATCATCATCATCATCGTCATCATCGTCATCAGCATCATCATAATATTCTTCTTCATTATCATCATCATCATCATCATCATCATCATTAGCAGCAGCATCATCATCATCATCATCATCATCATCATCATCATCATCATCATCATCATCATTATTATCATCATTATTATTATTATTATTATTATTATTATTATTATTATTATTATTATTATTATTATTATTATTATTATTATTATTATTATTATCACCATCAACATTATCATCATCATCAGCTTGAGCGAAATCCTAATTATTATAATAAGCATGATGATGAATTTGGCGGTGTTTTTAATTTTGTCAGGTAAAATGGTTCTTTTTTCCAGTTTTTCAAATATTCTTTTCTTGGTCATAAAGATATTTCTTCTTTTCAAGCCAAAATAAATAGACACAAAAAGGAAATCTGAACAGAAAATTCATTTTTGAACAATAATGTTGCGTTTTTCTGCGCTTGAGCCTGGAAATTGGTGTTCAAATGTGAGGCTTGACTCATCGTATTAATGAAGATAGGATTTTTTCGTTGTCTTCTCTGATTATAGAAATGTGCTATCGACAATTTTGATACTACATTTATTTGGCTTCAAATTGTGGTAACTTGAACAAAGAAGAAGTGTAATTGTCAAATTCTTGGTTGCTAATAGTTAACATTTACGTATTTGCGTATGTGGCATAGCGAAAATCATTTTTATGTAGGAGCTGGATTATTTGTCAATTTGATAATGCACAAAAGATAATTACAATTATATTGTACATAATTGTATGCTCTCCTCACCCTGTTAATTAAATATAAAACAAAATGGTCAGCAGTAACCGTGTCAAGCCAGCAGACTATTGACACATATTGAGTTATTTATGCTTTGGATTATATTGTATAATTAAAAATTAAATTTAACATACAAATCCTAATGGCTAGTCAATACATAAAAAAAGTTATTTGTCAAGAAACCAAAACGCTTATTTCACTATTTGCTTAGAAACAGTTCAGCATAATGGCTTGCATGTTCTCTTTTTTAGCCGTAAGAAATTTTCTACAAACTTCAAATGCAGTGAATCTTTAAAAACTCTACATTTTTAATTGGATTCTGCGCCGATAATTTTGTTTAACTGGCCATTAGGAGGTGCTTCTCTTAGATAAAATACTAATTGGGTAAATGTTTTAAAATTTTTTAAAGTAATAGAATTAATTTGCTATTTTGTACAATATGACGGTCAAATCAGTAGTAAAACCAGGTGCCGAACTTGCTTATATAAAATAATATATATAAACATTTACTAAATTTGCGCAATTATTTAACGAAATTTGTATTGAATTCTTCTAATTTCATAATGAAAACCAATATTGTATTATGCAATAGCAAGTGAATACGATATTAAATTAACCATGCATCTTTTGATGATTGAAGACTCTAGAGAATTAAATAAAAATAATGAATAATCATTTAAATTATGTTTGTGGTCTTCCTTTGTGAACTGTCCAGAATTTTGTCGCCCGCGCAGCAAATGATCGTTTAATGAGACGAACATCACAATCCATCATGCTTAAGCAGAGAATACATTACGCGATTCTCAGCAGTCAACAAAGGCAAGATTGGTCTAGCCCGATTCGCTCTAACTTAAAATGATTAAAGACGCCTAGGTAATTGAAGCATATGCCTAACATTGCATAGAGAAGTTAAACTTCCTCGCAATCTCATGCTACGGATCTGGTGCCATCAATTTAATTATTTCTTACAAAATTAAACTACGATTTCTATGGCAAATATTATTATTAAAATTACTAGTAGGTTCTTAGCAATATAGGTCAATTGTAACGTGACAGATTTAAGGTTGTGGGCTGTATTTTCATGTATACAGTCACATCATGGCTCTAAATAGAGCCTTTGTCATAATGGTTAAATGCTGGTGGCATCCATATATTTTTTCGACACTATTAATTGCTATACGGTAATCTAGGAGCTTTGTGCTACTTAGCCTATCCCGGTTTCGCGGATGAAGTGATACAGAGTGAGCAAGGCTCTGAAAAAGCATTAGATCTAAATTAACCGTGCAGTAAAAACTGTCCATTTTTAACAATTTTCTGACGAAATTCTGATAGCTGACTAAAAGAAACTGATTTACTTGAAAATTTTATCGCCTTATATAGGCTTGAAGTAGAGAAGCCGGTCACTCAGATTACTATTAAGCGTTTGGCCGTTTGAATTGTAATTTTAGCATCGATTTCAATAATTTACATGAAGCAAATTGAAAAGATGGTAGAGAACGAAGTTACCGGAACAGCATTTTTCATGTAAAGTCGAAAAGAAATTTTAAAAATTCGTAACTGATAAATCAACTTTATGAATATCCCGATCATTTCCTGCAAAAACCTATAGTTCTGGTTAGACGTGATTGAAAACATTAATGTAGTAAACGTAATGTTTTGCATTGCCTGGCTTACACAGGAAAAATTAAGGCAGCAATAATAGGTACAATATCAGATATCATCACAGAAAATCGTCCTTAAATCACATGTTCTATTTATTCATAGATTGTAATTCAGATAATGAGATAAAAATTGGAAATTTCAAACCACCAACTTTTCATCAATATTTTTACATTTGTATGGCTAATTTAGCATAACAGATTCTAGAGCAATTTGTCGATTAAATATGTTAGTTAATCGAAGCTATAAAATTTAATTCCTAGAAGAATTCTTTAAACTGATAATGGATTATATCACATATTTGTCGATAAAGAGGAAAGTTAAAAGTTAATGTTCATATTTGAAGCATTGTGATAGACGAAAGAAGCAATTAAGAAGGCGTTCAAGTGGTTCTTCACACATGATGTTAAATTTGAACAAAATCATAAAATGAACTAGAAATTTAACCTTACATTTTTGACAAATTTTATTAATTGAACCCTGAGGTGGACAACTACCACTTTCTTGATTACATTTTGTGATTTTTATAATCCAAATTTTCAACAACAATTTTAATAGCCACCTAAACAAAACTAATAAAATCCTCAATCAAAAAAACGGTAAAAAGCACTACCTGAAAGAATCCAGTTGAGGCATATTCTTTGAAGGACATTTTCCATAAAATTTAGATGAAAGGATACATTTACCGGCTGACAAAGTCATAATGAATTGCGGCTCTTTCTGAAGGAATTCGACAATTAAAATCATGCTTCCTCTATTGCTTGCTTAAGCTCTGGCGTTCTTAATTCATATTTATTTCTAATTTATATAAAAATTAATTTAAATTTAATCTTAATACATAAAATTATCAACAAAGTTTAGTTCAGCATATTCAGATATTATAGCCATAACAAACATTATTTCACACCATGTCAAAGTTACCTCATATTAATGCCACGGCACTGACTTTTTATTTGTGTTAACATTTCTTCAAAAAATCAATTTATAACAATAGCTTACGAACGGGGAGCATATGCGGTCGCTAATGTAGCATTATGTAGTATTATGGCTGGATCATCATTTTGGACATAGCCTTGTTCACTTTATTACATAGACTGGTATGCAGTCGTTAGCGATACAATTGTCTAGACTATTAAATCCAGTAAAAATCCTTTCTTTTACAAGTGTTTAAAAGTTTCTCTTCAATTTTATGAGAAGTTAGAATATTTTAAAGCTGTATATATCCGTTTGAACTTGATTCAAATAATAATATTTTGCTAGTGTCAAACACCTGTGAGGATTTTACAAATATTAACTTGAGTGAAGTGGATTTATAATGAGTATTATAATTATATGTTAGATTCATTTTCAATGTCCAAATTTAAGAAAAATTTTTGGTCTTAATATGGGTAATGTTTTAGCTTGATAATGGCTGATATATGAATAAGCACCATGTAACTAAATATATGAAATTTGTTGAGTGAAGCGAACCATTAAAATTGTAATTTTAAAAGTGTAGAAGTGTTGTGTTAAAGCCACGTTAATAATGGCGTGTAAAATTCGCTAAAGTGCATTGAAATACTATCCATGAAGTTTTAAATAAATAGGATTATGCCATTCAATGTTAAAAGAAAATGCAAGCATGTTTAAGATTTAATTAAGAAAAGCGGCACAACCTGTATTATTAAAATGGGCGAATCTCTGCTCGAATCACATATATTTTAACACAGACTACTTAATATATATTATATTATATTATATTATATTATATTATATTATATTATATTATATTATATTATATTATATTATATTATATTATATTATATTATATTATATTATATTATATTATATTATATTATATTATATTATATTATATTATATTATATTATATTATATTATATTATATTATATTATATTATATTATATTATATTATATTATATTATATTATATTATATTATATTATATTATATTATATTATATTATATTATATTATATTATATTATATTATATTATATTATATTATATTATATTATATTATATTATATTATATTATATTATATTATATTATATTATATTATATTATATTATATTATATTATATTATATTATATTATATTATATTATATTATATTATATTATATTATATTATATTATATTATATTATATTATATTATATTATATTATATTATATTATATTATATTATATTATATTATATTATATTATATTATATTATATTATATTATATTATATTATATTATATTATATTATATTATATATATCATTATATTATATTATATTATATTATATTATATTATATATATATTATATTATATTATATTATATTATAATATATATTATATTATATTATATTATATTATATTATATTATATTATATTATATTATATTATATTATATTATATTATATTATATTATATTATATTATATTATATTATATTATATTATATTATATTATATTATATTATATTATATTATATTATATTATATTATATTATATTATATTATATTATATTATATTATATTATATTATATTATATATTATATTATATTATATTATATTATATTATATTATATTATATTATATTATATTATATTATATTATATTATATTATATATTATATTATATTATATTATATTATATTATATTATATTATATTATATTATATTATATTATATTATATTATATTATATTATATTATATTATATTATATTATATTATATTATATTATATTATATTATATTATATTATATTATATTATATTATATTATATTATATTATATTATATTATATTATATTATATTATATTATATTATATTATATTATATTATATTATATTATATTATATTATATTGATATTATATATATACTATATTATATGATATTAAATGTAATATATATATATATATATATATATATATATATATATGTATATATATATATATATATATATATAAGTAAACATAATTATATAATATGTTTATACGCAAATTCGCTGCCCGTGTTTAATAGAAATCCAAAATTAGACATAATGTTGACTGAATATAAGATAATTTAAGTCAAGTTTAGTAACGCTAATTTTAAACATTCATTAATTAACAAAAAACATTGTTTAAGATTGTTGAAATTTAAAAAATCAATGCTCAATTTTAGATATTTAATAAGTTTTATTCGTTTTTTCTTATACAATTTTGGCATTACATTTTAGTCCATTATACTGAAACCACATAATAGCTTATAGTGCCACGCTTATCTATTAAGACATTTCTTTTAAATTATTTTACGTCATTCGATGAGAAAGCCTGTCATAAAAAAGTGACCTAACTGAGTTTACCCCTACCAAAATCCCACACGTTTACCTTGCCAAATAATAAACATTTCCCCTAATTAGAAAAAATGAAATCTAAATTTAAATAAGTTTAAAAGAAAGACGTCTTAATTATTTCTACTTTGTTTATTACTTTACACAGAATAATTCTTTAACATTGTAGCTTAAAAATACCTTACAGATTAAAGCTTTATTATATATCTTTGGTTAACTATGTGGTATCCTGTGCTATAACGTTCTTAATTGGTTGCGCAGTGCGAGCGTTACATCTTGATTATCCACGATTTGCGTTCGTGGGCTGTCGCTTTGCCCTATCAGTTTCGCAAAGATAGGATTTATCCCCATTTCTGAATACGCATAGAGTTCGTATTCCTTTTTGGCTGTGTGCGGATTCGTCCCTTTGTTCCGTAGGTTTGAACGGCGTTCGTACCTCATTTCCAGTGGTTATTATGAATGATGTTGAAGCCTTCGGAAGAAAGTGACGAATCCGCACCCATAACACGCGACGACCAATTTGATGCGTAGATGGAAATCTGCATCAAATGGATCATTGCGAAACTGATAGTGCAAAGTGGAACCCACGAACACAAATCGTGGAGAATCAATATATGCAAAAGCGTAGCGCTCATGGCTTCAATTTGTAGCGTTAATCGCGTAGCATTTTATGTGGGAAGCCTTCAGATAAAAGGCGTATTGAATGTATTTTGGCACATCAATGCCGCATGTCCTTATAACCGTTTGCGCATATAAGTATATGGGGTTGTGCGTGCCATTGTGTACCTTTATTCGTAAATGTGTATATTTCTGCATGCCCGTTTGACAATTTGCATCGAACTGAAACACGCATCACCTTCGCATAATTTAATTTGTATTAGATCTTTAATATTCGAATGTTAAATTGATTCCTGTTGATGAATGAACGTAAACTTTACTTGTATCCCCCATATGTTGCGAGCATTTCAATGTCAAATTCATGCAATACCGCAGAAATGCTAAGGAGACACTCGATATCATTATATCAGCAGAGCGATAAACAAGATAGCAAACACGATTGAAATTTTATTTCACGTCAGCTGTTCCGAATTCTTCCACAAGTCTTAGAAACATATTTTAATTTTTCGGCACAAGAACACTAAGAGTAAGTATAATATATATATATATATATATATATATATATATATATATATATATATATATATATATATATATATATATATATATATATATATATATATGGTCCATCTGACCGGTTAGACGGTTCTTCGGCAGTTAATCTACCAACCCAATAAACGATCTGTTTCCAAATATTATTGCGTTATTCATTTATTATAGACAATTTGGTGCACGCTAGCAGGGTGGGCTGAAAGATAATTTTTTTAAATAAAATTAGAAAAAAGAATGACTGGGGAATATTGTTGGTCAGAAACACAAGCAAACATGCAAATAAAAATTGCACTAAAGAGATAGGCAAAGTTTAACTACTGAATTACAATGCAGCCAATTTCAATATTTAAAAATATCATTGATTGCTCGGGTGGTGATTACTGATATTTAAAACATTGGCGACTGCTTGATATAAACAACAATCCAATTATATTCTTTGTTCGTTATGAAAAAAATTCATATATCCACTAGACCGGTTTCGTTTTATATAGGATATCTAAATACTATGTAGATTACTTCCGTGGACGGGAAACATTTGCTTTTGGGTCGGTGACTCTGTCCATTGCGCCACTCCGGCCGCACGTATGTTATTTCTAGCCTTTCCTTCATGTGAAGGCGAGAGTGTTAGCAAAATCATAATGCAAGGCTGAACACAAGTAATTTGATTCTGGCAATTCATACGGAAATCCTTGCCTCATTGTTGAATAAGTACATTAACGATATTTGCCGAAATAAAATATTTTTCAATCTTATTTATTCGATCACACGCTCACGCAAAAAAGGCAACCGTCTTTTAAGCTTTTCAATCTTCGCTGTTTACCATCAGAGTACTCCCATCCATCCCTTAAAACTGCGCCTTACGGTTGGTGATATAGTTCGTGTTTGTCTATGACTCACTTAGTTATACTGGTGGAGCCCGTGCATGAATAGAGGACATACTAACAAAATCTCAATTCCCCACTAGGAACAGGCGACTTAGAGACCATTTAAATCCGGTGCATAATTATGCATTCCATGGCTACTCGATAGTGATGCATAAGTATATTAAGTTCAACTGGTGGTCTCGCGAAGTAGTAGGATAACGTGGCGGAAATTGTATTCATGAAGATCGGGACGCAAACATTTATTTTATTTTTGAAAAGTAAAGTGTAGGGCATCAATATTGTCAGTGTCACAAAATTTGCCATTAAAACACGCAGCAAATGTAGCTATCTACAGTTTCCCTATATTTCCGCAAATAGTGGCTCACAAATTAAGGTAGAATGTAATTTAAACGCTCTAAATTTATTCATAAAATGGATATCAATATCCGTGAAATAAAAATGCCTGACTTTATAGCTTACCTTTCGCTAGTTAAGTATATCACTTAGCATTTGGCGTCCTGAATGGAGAAAATTAAGTAATTATCCTTGGTAGATGATTGTAACCTAGTCAAAAGCTATAAAATATTCTGTTCACATCAAACATTGCAATTTTGATATGTAGAGTACGGAAAGAGCACCTCTAAATAATGTCCATAAAAGCGGTTTTGCTAAAATTTAAGTCATTTTCCAATTTCGTTATTCCTGGTGTCAATTAACTCAGTCGTGTTCGTTGGTAGGCAATAAATATCAATCACAATCGTCAACCAGACACACTAAATAGAAAAACTAACGTCAGTAGTGCGTATCGATACGATTCACCCGTAACCAATTAACTAAGCACGACATATTCTGACTGCCAAATGCAAAATATTAAGTCATTTTTATTTCATTCCCATCAAAATTCACGTGAATTTAGTCACACCTAACTGAATGCTTCAAGTATATACACACCTGGTGTCTATGCATGCCTCAGAAATAAAACGTTGGTAATTTTTATGAGATCGGCCAGACTTAAATATGCATGTGTCCGTTTAAGTGACGTGTTTCACTTACTAGATGACTCGTCTATGTTTAATATGTTAAAGTAGTCGTTTTACAAAGTTACTCTAAACTGATTATCAAAAACTTTCAGCGCAAAATTTCAACAGGGAGCGAAGTAAAATTTTTCTCCAAAAAGAGTCGGGTTATTTCTTCTTATTTAATAATAGACAGAAAAGTATTGCATTATTGCAAAAGTGTAAACAAGAAAATAAGGAATATCACTATTTATATAGATAAATTTTCTTTGAGAGTCAATTCACATCTGTCGATAAAAATTTACATGTTCGGCCTTACTTATCTTGGTTGAAAAGTTACTTATGTCCACCAGTCAATTTACGAACAGGTGACCATTTGTGTCCTTATGGAAACGATTATTGTCACTAATTAGCTATTTACCGTCTGCAAATAAAGATTGCTAAATATTAACTTCATTTAAACAGAAATCTTAAAAAATGTGGGCAACATTTAACATTATCATTTTTTGCTTAATTAAAACTGCGGTAAACTTTGGGACATACACCGGCTTCTGAACTTGACCAAGGTGTGAACGCAGACATTCGCCTGGTTTGGAAATAAAAAGCAAAAAATTAATTAAAACTGCGGTAAACTTTGTGGGATATACCGGCTTCTGAACTTGACCAAGATGTGAACACAGACACTCGCCTGGTTTGGAAATTAAAAGCAAAAAAATTCGGCAATTGCAGTAGCCACTTTTTAGTAGGTAAACGAATAAATAGGAGTCAGTTTGCCTTCATGCTAGGATTATGACGACGGAAGGTTGAAACGCGTCAGAACGTGCAACTAGCGGTAGCCTTTTCATATTGCTCGACTGTTGAAGTAAAATGGGTTTGCTTTTGTACACGTACGACTACATAAATTTGGATTAAACTACTTCCGGGTAAGTCATGACAAATAAATAAACTTCAATGTGAAGGTAATAAGCAATCAATTAGTTTGGCCATTGATTTGTAAATTTTACAAATCAAAGTACTTAATTAAAAACATTCCGTTATCCGTTGATTTATTAACATTATGTGTTGTTTTTATGGTAAAATATTTTAAAATACAAAATTGGACAAATAAAATTCACAATAATTGAGAAAATATTCGAAAGTTCTAAGAAATAAATCCGTATATGTTTATAAATGAAGTTAACTGTTTACAATATATATTATTAAAAAAATATAACGAAAATAAGAAACTTTACTAACATAAATAATTCTAATACTACATCTTTTTGCATCAAAGATTCTACACAACTTATAAAATGAAATTATTGTGGTATCTCTGGTTTAATCGTGAACGGCTTGAATGTATTAATATAAACCAAATAAATCATAGCATCATATAAACATTCTGAAAAGTGGCAATTCAAAATAATTGATGACGCATTTGAAATATTTTCCCAATCGTGGCATTAAAGTGACCGATGGGAGTAAAACCGCTATGAATGATTTTGACTATTTAAACATCGCCATTTTGCTTCATAGACCATGAACGTAAATCTATAAAATCAAAATTGACGGCGGTTTAAAAATGTTGTCATATTAGTCTTAGAATAATTGCCCAGCTATTTCAGCTGATTTTGCAAAACGCGCTAAAAGTCAGATTAGGAAACAAAACTTGTGTCTTTCATCGTCAGTAGGTACAATGGGCATCAGGATGATTTTGTGTTCAACAAACCCCTCCTTGAAGATGACATGAACGCCCTACAATGGAGAAAATTTTCAGAGGCTCGAATTTTAGAGCCACCTAATTTCATATATTGGTGCGACACATGTATATTTTGACCGTATTTCTAAGAAAATATAAAAAACCGGAATTTTTAATTAGCTTGTCATATTGAAAATGAGTTTTTATTCTCAGCAGCATTCAGTGCGCTGCTGACAACTATTACATCAAGAGAACACGAAGGTGCTTTAATAATTAACAAGTTCGGGGATTAACTTCATTAATCATAAATGGAACTTGGATTGTAAATATGAACTAGGAGGCTTTCAAAGTATAATTGTGCAAAATTGTTTCTTCTAATTCAATTAATTGTTTTATTGATTTTTAATCTGGTAACTTAAAACAATTTTACCTGCTGAAACCTTAATTTTTGTCAGATACAATGACTATTAAAGAATATAAACCTAAAGAACTTAAAGCAATTCACGTTAAAATTATTCGCCATAAAAAAGTTGCGCTATACAACAAACAGCAGTAAAATGTGTATTGTGATTTTGGGGATATCGGCTACAAACTTTATATTTACATGCAAAAAATATACTTTTATATTTAATTGCATTAATCAGCATCCCAGTTTTGCAGGTTCTGCTAGAATGTACAAATAGTAAACTAACACTTGCCCAGACAAAATCTCTTGTCCTATGGACAATATTTCGCTTTTACAGCCGGATTTAGGAAGAACAAGATTTATCTATTCTTGTGACAGCCAGAAAACTATTTCCACGATAAAAGGAACAATTGCAAATAACAACAGAATCCGCCTACCAAATTAATAATGAATGGCTGAGAGAAGTTAACACCTATAAATTGTTTTCACTACCAGCAGATGAACGTTTGAGTTCTCAGAGGCAAAGGTGTTCTGCTGTCCATGGTGCATAAGTTTAATTAATTTTAAGGTGTTAAATTTTAATAAATAAACTAGCCTCGTTCTCCTCAAAGCAGAACGATAATGCGATTAAGGTGGAGCAAACAGTGAATGTGTGTTGCCAGCATCAATATTATAAATGAACCTTATAATCATGGTAGCCTCACTTACAATTTAAATAGCTAGAACACTGGTTGCATAATGTAGCTTCAGTCTCAAACGAAGTCTTCCTTGATGCGTAGGCTGATTACATGATTTTCTGTACGTTTGATTAAAACTTTTCTTTAAATAAATTCACAAATGTAGAAAACATATTTGCGTGGGTCATTGCACCCTTCTTTAATTTTAGTAAAGTTAATACGTAACGATTATAATAATTAATTGAAATTGCTTTTACTTATAGCCTGCAAACTGGATTTACTTAGTAAATATGACCAATTAATTAAGGTAATTTAATTCCGGAAGAAGGCGACAAGCCCAAATGGATAAAGCATAAATATAACTTCTAGTGAGAAAATTAATGTGTTAGAGAAAAATTGAACGTTAATGATTAAGGTTAATGCAAGCAAATTGGTAAAAATGGGTGTCGTAAAGGATAAGTTTTATTTGTAAGGAAAATATTTATAAATAGATATCAAAATACTGCACAAATAATTTTCAATTTACATAGTGAAAACTATAAATTGAATTGCATTTATTCTAAAGCAAAAGGAATGGATAAAATAAACTTCGCCAAAAATTCAATGTGGAGTTTAGTTTTAAGTGGAATTTTCACAAATAACGGGGAATTTCAGAGATCGGCAGAAAATTTGACATTAATTGCTCAACAGTTCTGCATATGACTCAATGCATAAAATCAATATATTACAACTACTGGTGTTGGAATCTGGTTAACACAATCCCTCATTGTGTATCATAAAAAATACCTAATTAAATAATTTTCAAGAAGATTATTATATCGCATTTGTAGCCACGATATTTCACGATGGATTTCAATTTGTGCCAATAATAATAATATTTATATTTAATATTAAAGTTAGCAATTAACAAGCAAATATCGTAAACCAGGACATAACGTTTTTGAAGTTGTTATCAGGGAAGTCCTCTTTGTGAAAATATCCAACATCGCTTTGGGCTCTCGGCCTAAATTTCATTCAATAATGATGTGCACTATATCACTTAAATTTAAATGATTACAATTCATTAAATAAATACTTTTAAACTTTGATGTGATATTTATTTCTATCCTATCCATCTCAGAGATTGGTCTTGATTATTTTTATTATAAAAAATGACGAAGAAATAAATTGGATGATGCTTAACAATATGTTGTCGTAATATATAGAAGATTAATTGAATTAACTATAAAAAATCAATCCATATATAACAAAGTAAATGAAGAAGCGCAAAAAATATCACTAGGCTCGTTTTTTGGCAAAACATTAAATATAGTTAGGCACCGAAATAGGCATAAATTAAAATAGGAAACTCGTTGATGTCAAAGAATGAGAACGCTAGAATAAGATAAACATTAAAAATGTGCAGGTAAAACAATTTCGATCTTGTAATTAAATGGCCATTAATTGCACCAGTAGTGATAATACTTATTAAAATTTTGTACATGTATTTATCAGAATAAACTAAGAATTGTTTAGTTTAGAAAAGGCAATTCATCCAGTAGACCGGTTTCGTCCTTATTGGGAACTCATCAGGTACTGGCCAGAATTTGCCGTGGACATGGCTGGAACCTGGGCATGTCTGCTTCTGTGTCTGGAGCTCTAACCACTGAGCCACACTGCGCACACTACACTGTACACAATTTTCAGTTATATACTAAGTTAGCCTTTCCTATATGATATTATGTTTTTAAAATGTTTGACACGCCATTTCACCAATTCTTTTTCAATGGTTTCTCAAATTTCCATTTATCGGGCATTTAACAACATAATGAAATTTATATTGACAGCAAATTCAAGAAGTCGTAGTTAATAATTTATCAAAGTTACAATAAAACATGGAGCCACGTTTGAAAATTTCTGATTTTCTATAAGATTTCTTGATTTTTTTTGTTCCGAATGAAGCTGAAACCGGTATACTGGATGAATCGTTTTTCCTATACTATATAATTATTAGTTTATACTGACAAATTTATGTACTTAATTGGTCAGGTTTTTATATCAAGCTCGAAATCTTGATTAATAGTACTTGTTAACACAGCTAGCAATACCAATATTCGTTTAATCATATAAATTTTCATTTCAGTACCACTTTCACATGTAGTGTGGTGGCTGTATAATAATGAGAGATTGTGGATGGTTAATTGGAAATTTTGGTCTTATTGATGCCATATGAGCTCCAACTAAATGAAAAAGACTAACCGAGCTCCATTAATTAGTATATAATTGAAAGTTGTGTGTAATGTGCGGCAGGTTGTCTCAGTGGTTAGAGCATCAGATTCCAGAGGAAACGTGCCCAGGTTTGAGCTCTTTCAGCGGCAAATACTAGCCAGTACGTGATGTGTCCGAAAAGGACGAAACCTGTCTACTGGATAAATTGCCATTTCTACACTATATATTTCTTTGTTTACATTGAAAAATGTATGCATTTAATTGGTTAGGTGTTTTTTTCAAGATCTCAACCGTGATAATGGTAATTTTATCAGAGCGCGCGAAACCAATATTCGTTTAATTATTAATATCCACTGTAGAAACCTAGTGTTGTACATGTCAGCAAACGAAATTTGTCATTTAAACCGGTTTTGTAGTTTTTGTAAACTCTTGAAGGCCTGCAAAGTATTAGCCTCAGACTGGGCTCAAAAATAAGAATGTGATGCTATGGAGTCTGTGATCCCAACTAATAAATCACTCTACTGCTGCTACACACCAGTGTCAGCTAGATACTTACTAATGCTTCTTTAGATCTATATATATATATATATATATATATATATATATATACATATATATATATATATATATATATATATATATATATATATATATATATTTATTTATTTATTTATATATATATGGATTTGTGTTTATGTCAATCTCGAATCCTTAATTTTAATAATCTTGTTACCAAATGTATATAATTTTTACTTTTCTTACTTGATATAATAATTTTGTTCCTTATATAGCGTAACACTTATTGACTAAGCTTAACGTTAAATATCACTTTTTTCCAATACTTCTATGATCTTTCCTTCAGCAGTTAATTTTCCACATTTTCTCCTCATTCCATCATTTTATTGTAATCCTTATCTTAATTAAGCTTAATATTTAATTTATTATTGATTATTTACCATGGAATGATTATGCAATTGGGCAATCTCCATTATATTGTTCCCTTCATAGCCAGGTGTGTCACTTGTTTGTGCTTCATTTTACAATGTAAGTGCAAAATATTAGTCCGATATTTGTCAAATGGAATTGAAATTAATCATTGTAATTTGACATTCGAACAGTTAAATTACGATATTTGATTAAAAACTTAACTGATCAAGATCTTAAGCACAAATTGCTTACGCTTATGTAGTGGTTCGTTAGTTTTGCTTAATAGATCACTGAATTTCAATGAACTCTTTACATAGATAGACACAAACAATCTCACATATAATTAAACATACATTGGTTGCGTGGGCAGCGATAAAATTACTTTAAACAAGATAACGCTTTTGATATAAATAGCTTACCCGATATGTACATACATACGTCAGTATATACAAAGCATTGTTGAGAGTATATTTAACTTACTCCTTTTTAATTAAATTTAGTTATGTCTGTGAGTTCTACCAGCGATTATAGACAAACCCGTCCAAAGGTAATTGGCAAATTTCTTTGAGCGATAAGCTTACTGTTGGAAATGGGCACAGAAGTCGACTCTTAAATATTCTTTTTTAAGTTGTGGATTAAAGGCAGAATATCTCATTTTGCAAAAAATTTATAATTTAATTTGACATTTCCTGATCGTGGAAAAGCATTTCCTCTACACAGCTATAATGTCAGATGTAACTGTTACTTAAATAATTTCTTCACATAAACAATAATCCTACTTAAAAACTCATGGATTGCACGGCGTGACATAACAATTTAAAAAATAATTTTTGCGAGGTTTATATAAACACCAATCTCACTAAATTTAACCACTCGCAAAACAAAACAAATCTATTGTCACTAACACGCGTTTCGAATTTCTATGATCAAAAATTGTAAATGCCTTGAAATGTCTACTGCACAATTTGTAGCTTGACTCTTTTCCATAAGCAAATTTAATTTTCATGGTACACTTTCTCTGTGATAAATTACAAAGAAATTTTATCGGATGCAAGAACCGCCTTTTCGTGTTTTCTTCTCAAATATCTAAAAATGAACATCTCAATATATATATATATATATATATATATATATAATAATGTATGTGTGGTATAAGAGAATAAGAAAATGCAGAAAGAAGCGTTTCTTCTACCTGATAAAAATATTTTTTCCAATTTCCACATGGAAAGGGTATTATGAATTTTATCAAGGCTCGCATTCCGGAAGTAACTTAATTTTAATTATTTCTGATGCAATGGTGGGTTATACTTTGAAATCAATAATTTATTATTTATGATCCCACTAATAAATATTGAATTAGATTTTCCTTGCTTAAGTAGTCTTTTCTAGATCTGATTTAGTTATGTTAAAAAGTGACGTCTGATGTCTGTTCGTTGCGAGCCTGGGCGTATTTCTTGCTTTCGCGCCAGTTGCTCTGCAATTCTCGCTGTGTTGTTGTAAACGGTGTTGTTAGTGTAGCTTGTACAAATGAGCGTTTTATGTGCTTGCAGAATGTACGTGTTGTGACAACTTATTCGAGATTAGATATCTTTTTTATGGTTAACATGGGTTCGTGTTATTTATTGCACAGTGCGCAATTGACAAATAAAGCTTTATCCGACAATTCATTATGTAAGATGAAAATAAATTTTGTTGACGATAAATATTCTCCGCCTCACAAAATCGGTACATTAGATCAACATAGTTTGCAGGTTCGCTGTGACATTCCAAATAGCGAGCCTAGTCTTTCTATATATGTCAGACAACGAGATAGATTTGTGATATTGAATTGAAACATAACGACAAAAATTATTTATATATGCATTTTCGCTATGCACAAGAAAAGTTGCAAGACATGGCAATAAAATGCATTTATTTGACTGATTTATCCCCAGGAACTCTAGGCAGAATTAAGAACGGGCCACAACATAGCTTAGTGTCTATCTGAATATTGTGCAGCTTCCATTGTGAAGAATATTTTGCACAAATCAGAATCAAATGGTCCAAATGCTAAATCGTAAAAGTAATAAATTTTGTTATTAATGATAAATGTCCACAACGACACTCCTGTGCTCGTTAATAACCTGTATTTGCTATCATATACATTGGTCGGATTATAACTACGACATAATCACGATCAAATCCAACCATTAAAATTAAAGTTTTTCTCACTTCCCAAAATAGTAGGGTGTATGCCTTAAAAAGACACAGCGATTATATACCCATTTGGAAATTCAGGTAGAAAATAGATGATCCGGAAGGAAAGATTGGCTGAAAGCATAAGTTCGTGTAAAACTGGAAATAGCATGCAATGCACGGCTTCTATATCATAGCGAATGATTGGTTTTACGGACAGAAATGAAAAACAAATACAGCAATTTAAATTCGTATGGGTAAGATAAATTTAGAGAACAGGATGTTTCGAGATGGAGAAACGGAGTTAAATAAACATATGATCATTCACGATTTTAGTCTAAACCTTAATTTTTTTGATGTTAATGAGTAACAAGTTGAATAGAAAGTTTGATACAGGACAAATAAATTACACAAAATAAATCAGTGAAATATATTTAAACGGAAATATAAATATAAAAGATAAATAAGCAAGATATTAATTTTCAGATGTTTGAGTGACACTTTTATGCAATGCCGAAATTTCGAATACCTACGTCATATAATATAATATAAATTTAAAGCATCGTAAGCTTAATAAACGCCAATGTAACTTAAAAACCGTGAATGTATAATGATTAGCAATTCGCCATAGTAATTTTAATAAATTTGATTCACATGTTGAATTAAACGTTTGAAAATTAAACAGTAAATTTATATTCGGTGTAGTCATAAAATTTGTTGATGCTATTTAATCGAAAGTCATTTTTATCGTTGGTTATATCTATTCAAAAGAGGCACGTAGAAATAGAACACTCGTAAGCTTTTATTTTTACAAGTGCTTGTGTGTCATCGAAATATATTTTGATTAACAAACACTCTCAAACATGGCCGGATCAAAGTCTATTGTTAAATCAACCCTAATTCTTTAAATATTTTATTATAATTTTGATAGTGAAATGAATTCTGTAAATAGAACTTATAAAGCATAAGTAAGCCTTAATGTATTGTTTAAAAATTAAAAAAAAAGTTGTCAAAGATAGTGCATAATAGACTAATCTGTATGGTGACTAACACAGGATTGTTCCCGACCAGTTGATTTGATGGAATTCTACTAATTATTTTAATCAAGGCTGTGGTCTTGATATAAGCATCTGACCCATTAATTACGTACATATAACAGTATAAACTAAGAATTGTATAGTGTAAAAGAAGGCAATTCGTCCAGTAGACCTGTTTTGTCCTTATTGGAAACTAAACGTGTATTGGCCCGAAATTGCCACGGACAGCGCTCGAACCTGGAGACGTCTGCTCCGGAATCTGCTGCTCTAACCACTGAGCCATCCTGCCGCACACTACACTACAAACTATTTTTATGTATATACTAACTAATGTAACTTTGTTAGTCTATTTTTCGTTTAGGTGAAGCTTATACGGCATCCATTTAGACCAAAATTTCCAACTGACCATCCCAAATCTGTCATTACTGAACAGACACCACACTACATGGGGAAGTGGTATTGAAATGAGCATTTATATAATTAAACAAACATTTGTTGCACGGGTGGTGATAACATTTATTATAATCAAGTTTGCGTTCTTGATATATGCACCTGACCCATTAATTACTTACATGTCAGTATAAACTAAGAATTGTATGTAAACTATGGGTGGGCTATTATAAAACGAAAATAATTAGAATGTTAATAAAGTAACAAAGGGTCTGTCATCCACGCAGTTTGTTCAATGATTAAGCCCCTCACGCAAATATAGAATGCTTAGGTGAATGATTAATTCAGAGGCAATTTCAGAATTAAAACAAGAATGCACATTTCAATGTGTATATATAAGAAATATAAATTGCACAACGCATGCGAATTTCGCGAATTTTATCCGCATTGTCGAATTATCGAAACCTCCTTGTAGGATAAATCAGCGATCGATATCGATCATGCATAAAGTTGTAAAATTTTCTCAAGATCTACTCCTACGAGTATACGCTATTAACAAAAACAGAGATCTTCGATTTTACCATCTGCTATACGATGAGCAAGCTAATTGTGAAACCAATCGTTTCTTACAGCAAGAAATAATGCGGAGGCAATAAATTACACTCCTATGCGATATTGCGCAAAATGAAACTTCACTCACATCTGAGAAACATAAATTTGCTAATTTACCGTCGATTAAAATTGCCAACTTTAAAACATTCTTCGAATAGTCTTGCCGTTTTAGAATCATAGCATTTCATGGATTGAAATACACGCAGTATCGCAAAAAATTTCGACTAACTTTCATGTGAAAGTATACTTAACTACTAACATCTACTGGTATAAACGGGAAGCACGAATACGCAAAGCAAGGGAAACGCATTAAGTATCGATTCTCTGCAAAGACGCAATAAGATTTTTGAGTGATGATCTAAGCCAAACTATTAAACAACGTAAACAAGTCTTCTTGATTATGTATAATAGCTATCGTCGTATAACCAAAGTTGAGCAATTAAATAAAGTTATGACAATAAGTAACGAAACTCTCTACAAAAACTTCCAGCAGGTAAAAATTGGAGTGAGTCAGGTAAAGGTAACTTTTTTAGTGCAAATTAGTTGCTAAGACAATAGTTTTAATTTCAATATCATTGACATTCACCTAACATTTGATGGTATATTATTTATAAAATTTGTAAAACAAAATGTTTTGACACGAACATATTTTATTATGGTTTTTTTAAATGAATTTTGATGCATACATATACCAGAAACAGTGTTTTCAAAATTTTTTGGAGAACAAAATTGATAAGATGCGTTTCATGAAACTAGTACGAGGATTCAAATAATTTTTTGGACGAAGAAATCGGTTCAATTTAGACACATTTTGAGTCATGCTTATATGGATTAAAGTTCACCAAATTACTTTATTAAAAAATGAAAAAAAGCATTAAATATACATATAGAATAATGTTGGAAACCAACACTTAAGCAATATTCTCACAATGCTTTTTAAGCAGAAGATGTGTTAAATTACTTCTTACGTTACATCCTTCCCTCAAACATTGAATATTGATCTTAACCACTTCAAATAAATAATGAATAATTATTTCAATCATACATAAATATCTATTCACATACATTTATATGTCACAAAGTACTACTTTTATCCCATTACATATACATGCACTTATCAAAGTGAAACTTCGATATAAATTTTTTTAATAACCAAAAGAATCAATAATAAATGCAAAATTGATAAAACTATAGGAAAAAAATAAGTGAAGAATGAAGTTTCCAAATTACCTACCTTCCTCGCAATTTGATAACCTGTACACATATTCACTTATTCTTAAAATCAATTATAAGAGCCTGATATAAACTTATATATATATATATATATATATATATATATATATATATATATATATATATATATATATATAAACTAAATCTAAAAGACACGCAACACGGAATAAAACGTCAATCATACATAGTCATGCCCTTTGACTTCTCATACTCATCATCGGATATGTTACTCTCATCTCCAGTATTCTCGCAAATATTTTACATAACTGAAAATATCGCCTGCACTATTTCCACTTCGGACACGGAAAATACTACTGACAGAATTTTATCCATATTTTACTATTGAATAACATGATCGGGATTAGTCTTATTTTACGACAGAAAATTAGATTTTTATTAATTATATCACCAGCCGCGCAATCACCGTTTGCTTTATCGATTTACTTACATAAATTTTGCAAAATCATAGGAATGAAATACTTGGAAAGGCATTAAATCTTGCATCCGTCATTTCCGGTGAAAAATAATGTGTGCGAGACCATAAAGGGTGCGAGACGCATTTCACATTTTCATATACGTATACATGCATTTCAGTTTGATATTTATTAATCGCATTGTCTCCCTTATTTTATGAGGCCTGTGGAAGATCAAAGCTTGTCGGTTACTACGACTAGCTGTGTTTACCTCTGTTATACTCCTAGTTAACTAATACGGGAGTGGTATTTTTTTTAAAGCCAAAATTCGTATTCAAACAGAATTTATTGCTTTCGGTTCAGTCACAGTTTGCCTAAATTTCAAAACATTCCACCGAAATTCCGAGTGTGCAACTTAATAAATCTTCCTGGTCCGACTTTTATTGATGCCTATAATAAATACTATTGTTCAAACGTTTAAGATAATTTCTCCTACTACATATTTGACTAGGAAATTATTACAAAAAAGTTGAAATTTATCTTCAATTTTGAATTTATTGGGCTTTAACTCTTGTGTGAATTCATGAGGTGGTGGTAATATCTTGCTGTGATGATAATATTCGCCGTTATATCTAAGCCAAAATTATCGGGAACTTGGCATCAACCATCCATTCCTGGCGCTGAGCATGATTTTGCAAATAATATTTTACCATCACACTCGTCAATGGCATGATTGAGTAAACTCTTCATCCAATTACACTGTGGATACGTATTATTATCAAGGACTAATTAGAACTTTATCTTAACTAAATTAATCCATTGTAATAAAGATTTAAAGAAAAAGTAATTACTTTTCTATTATGTAAACTATTTTGATTTAATCTTTATTCTGATTTTACGTGCATCAGAATATCCCGATTGTCTACATCGAGTAAAGACATTTGTTTTTAGCATATGAGTATATATATATATATATATAGAGAGAGAGAGAGAGAGAGTTACATAACATAAATAGTCTTTTCTTGAACGCCTTTTTATTCATATAATTGATATTTCGCAAAATAACAGAAGTTGTTCTTGCAAAAAAATGTACAAATTTTAATTCGTTCTGTGACATTTGCATACTATTTTTGATTTTACCATTGGCTCGGCGTTGAGCATTTAAAAGTTTTTTTCCCAATAACTTCGACAAGAAAGCAGTCCGACTGCGTACTGCGTGGTTTCATATGTTTATGTTCTGTTCGATTAAGTTACAAAACTATTCATATGAATTCAGAATTTTGGAATCGATAAACTTTTTCGCAAATCATTTGCATCCACTCACGTGGATCGATATGCATCAAAGATGAAATTCAACTTTTAATTAGTAAAATTCATGCGTGTCTCTCAATTCAATCACCTTCTTAATTTACCTCTACATTTCCAACTAAGTTAAATATTTCTAATATCCTTGTCCACTGATTGAAAAATTCTCGAATTTTATTGGAAAGAAGTAAGATTTCTGGGTATCCTTTTTAATGTCAACAAATTTGAAATTTGACGAATTATCCTTCTGCATGTTATAGAAAGTTTATCCACGTGCGTCTGAGTAGAGCATTCATAAGTGTCTTAATTTATGCTTCCGATACAAAATAATTTGGATTTAAGTTTTAACACGTAACTGTTGATTTAAAAAAAATATTTTTGACCTTTTTAAGAATTATAAACTTGTCCATTTAAATGTAGTATTATTTGACATTTATTTCATTTAAAAATTATTCTTTCGTGTGTGAGACTGACGGTAGTTTTGCATCGTTGTTCAAATACCGGTTAAATAAAGATGGCATGATGCTTAATTCATGCTCGCAGACTTGATTTAAGGAATTGTTACCACCACCCACGCAATCAATGCTTTTTTAATTGATATCTATCTTAACTTTAATCAAGGTTTCTATATTGATATAAAAACATGACCCATTATGTACATAATTTGTTCAGTATAAACTGATTTTTTATAGTGTGGAAAAGGAATTTCATCCAGTACTCGGATGGCTTAGTGGTTGGAGTATCAGTTTCTGAAGCAGAAGTGCCTTGGTTCGAGACCTGTTCGTGGCCAATTCTGGCCAGTACGTGATGAGTTCCCAATAAGGATGAAACCGGTCTACTGGATGAATTGCCTTTTCCGCACTATAAAATACCTAGTTTATACAGACAAATGTATGTACATAATGGGTCAGGTGTTTAAATCAAGTTCGCAACCTTGATTAAAAGTAGTTGTTATCACCCCCGCGCAACCAATATTCGTTTAATTATATCTACTTTGTTGGTGTCTTCCCAGATGCAAACTAAATATTTTTTTCCTGTAACGAATAGGAGTCAATCATAAAAATATCTGGCCAATAGCTTTTAATCCATTATAAAATTTTAGTCCTTTATTTTAAAATTGTTACTTATGCACTCCACATAGGAGTGCGAAGTAAAACTGCATATTTTCGAACTAATTAACCTCAGTTAATCCAATGCAATATAATTAATTAAAATTAAAAATTAATCAAGTTTTGCAGTGGTTAAGGAGAAAACTATGTCCGAAAAAATAGCAAACCCTTGTTGCTCTGTCCTTAAATGTATTTTATTCCATAAAACAAGCTGTTATTCACAATAGGGCATTTTGTGTTCTACATAATCTTCCTGCTACCTATCCAAGCACGATTGATAGCGAAATAATTTTTAATTGAAAAAATATGATCAACATAAACTGAGCTTAGCAAAGACAAATTAGAAAGACCAATTGTTTCACCGGTACATATCCTACATAAAATGTATGCATTTAACTGCTACAAATTAGGCGAAATCGCTGGGTTAATTGAGATAACGTGCAATCCTTACACTAAATAAAAATATAACATATTGTTGCTCATTTTAAAATATAAGTAGAAAGAACATGCACTCATTCGCAATCACATACGCTTTAAAATTCTCACAATTCGCACATTTCTTATATATCGTACATAAATGTTATTTTTATTAAATTACGACTAATAACACTGTCTATTGGTTATTGCATTCATAGTATTATATAAGTTAGCACTACACCAGAAGGATATATCATAGTATTCTTCTAATTTATTTTTATTGATATATATATATATATATATATATATATATATATATATATATATACATATATATATATATATATATATATATAGGGAGAGAGAGAGATAGAGGATGAAAAAAGGGAACAAAAAATCATTTGTTTACATCACTTCAAAATCAGGCTTAATGCACGAAAATATTTTTCTGTAGCAAAAAATTAGGCGGAAGTTAGTTAATACTCAGTGCTTCATATAATGCTAACTCAGCTATGTTAATGGATTTGATAATTATTTCAAACGCCACATCCGAAGAGCTTACGTTTTTTACCAGGCATGAAAGGCCGACTTCAAACATTATTTGTTAATTTGTTTGCCAAGATTTTCAGCCAACTTTAGTATGCCGTTCACCAGCTTCATGCATCTTACAGATAAAATTTAATCGCTCTAAAGCTTGTCTTATTCGATGTTGGCTTAAAAAGTCACGGCTGAAAATGATGAGTTTTCTAATTAATTTCCAATCACAATTGGCAATATTACCTGTAACACTGCAGGTGTTAAAGCTAACAGTTTGGTAGTCTTTTGACCTATTTAAACAGATGTCAACTTATATTGATTATAAAAAAATCAAAGAAACATGCGAAAAAGTTCACGCAGTACAAAGTTTCTTTCTGACAAATGTTTGAATGGAAATTGAATTAGAGAAAAACATGATTTTTGTGCTACTTCTTCACGATTAACAGAAAATTGTATAAAAATCGTTTGTGAAACTACAATTTGGCTAACAAACGGTTCATTTTTTCAGTATAATGACTTAATTCCGCGTGCATTTTAAACGTAACTTTTTGTTAGCAAAATAAAACTGATTTTGAAATGATTCTTTAATATTTTAAATTGAAGTTTAAGAATGTTCTTTAGATAAATATTATTCGTTTATTTACTTTTAATTTTACATAGACGAATGTTATTACCTTTTTTTAAATTTAACAGCCACGCAATCAATGCTTGTTTAGTTATGATTATCGTTTTAAATGATATGCGTAATAAGTGAAGATGCTTAATTTAAACAAGCACCAATGCAATATTGATTTTGTCTTCAAGTTAGGGAATGTTAAAACACTTATAACGTTTGATAAATTCATTCCAAATAACTGCATTTTTCATGCTAGCATATAGAGGAAATTCCAAAATGTTCTTTTTAAAGTATAAATTAATCTGCAGTCGATCATTTTGTAATGCGATACCAACAATCATAAGATATAGACATACGTCGGTATGTTAATCTAGAAGAACCTTTGTTATTCAATATTCGTTTTATTTGTTGTATAATTTATAGCCATGAGTGGTGGATAGATAGAAATCAGTTTGTCGTTTGAATTCTTGATACGAACCATAAAATAAAATAGTCAGTCGTGCAGGTGATTATTAGATTTATGATTCAAATTAACCTAAGTGCGAAAATTAAATCGATTTGCATTTCGCATGCCTCTGCTAAGACGGTGACATACTTTCATGATTATTCGGGAAATCTATTGGCTTTTCACTTCGTAATTGGCTTGCGATTGTTATACCTAAAATTTTTATTTATTTTAAGTTTATTCGAACTTATGGATATTTATTCTGTGAAGTAATTATTTCCTTTTTTGGCTTTTAAAGTTAAGCAATTGTAATCATTTATAAAACAAATATGTATAGAATTTTATTTCAATTTAGGTAGTCATGGCGAAAGCATATGCTTGTTTGACATCATTTCTTAGAGAAAAATAAATTTGCAGAAACAAACCATAATTTAAAAGAAATTGGTTCAATATAAAAATATATAATAAATAATGGAATGATATAAATCAAAAAGGGATTTGATTATATTCCAATTTACCATGTTACCAGCATAATTACATATTATGGAAGGAAACTATGCTGTTGGGAACCGAACATTTCATTTATCACACAAAGCAGTATGAACTCAAGAGAACTTGATGACTGCCAATAATTCACACGAGAAGGAATCTACCAGACAGTCTTTTATTGAAATAAAAATGTTTTCCTGACTTACAAATAGCGCAATTTAAAATTAACATACCTAAAAGATGGTTGTTCTAGTAACCAATTCATGTTTAACGGAAAATTAGGCTGGATCTTGAATAAATAAATGATTGCTCTTGTTGCTAAATTGAGTGAGTATTTAAGGACGACACGAATACATTTTACGTCATATGCCACTGACCAAAAAATAAATTTTATAATGCCAGGCATTTGCAATGGCCATAATTCTAGGAAATTTTTAGTATCTTCACGGAACTACCACGTTAGAAGGCCTTAAGTTATATTGGGCCACAATGAGCTAATCAGTAGCAGTTATGCATTAGGTAGGACGCAACCAGTAACACGATAGGTCATATTGAAATCTATGCCGAACGCAGTGTCAGTAAAATGTGCGAGTCGCGTTCGTATGTGTTTCTGGTTTAATATCTGGTCAAAAGGAGGATGCGACACTACGTCCAACCCACACTTCCTATTGCTTTTGAGTGTTGGTGCAATCCATTTATGAAGGCATAATAACTATTCTAAACAGCGATAAAATAGGCTTAATGGACCAAAGTAGGTATTTTATGACATGTTTTATTGCTGCATAGCCATGGAAAACAGAAAAAATAGTAAATGCTATAGTATTATTATTTTTATTATGATAAATATTAATAATGATTTAATGAAAATCTATGGATAACAGAAATTTTTATTTATATAGGAAGTTGTGTGTCTAGTCTAAATGCATAAAGGTACCTAGACAACACACGAAGCAAAGTTGACTAGACCAATGCACAAAGAACAACCTAGAAATGAAAACAACTTACTGACACGTCATAATAAGCAGTGTAGTTTGCTTGTAAATTAGCTTCAATATGTTTCTGTTAAATTGAATGATGTCATGATCAGTAAGAAAATCTGAAATCTGATGACGATGGATGTCAGTTTATGAGTTTCTTGCTAAAGTAATGAACATGCGGTGAGCTCCTTAATCTAATTTTAAGCTAAATTTTGTTATCTTCAAAGCCATGATACTGGTACCCTTAATGATACCACAGTGATGATGCCCATAAGGCCACAGTATGAATGACTTTATTTAAGGTGAAGCTATTGCTGGTATTAACCAAATACGAATTGGAAATTTCGTCACCAAATTGGGTAAACTTATTAAGTGCAATTGAAGAGAATTGCCGGCTTCTCCAAAATAGTAATCATTGAGCACGATAGTTAGGCATGTGCAGACTACAAGATAAACTTTTAAAAGGTTGATCACAATGATGAATAAGAGGATTCGCGATCGTGGGTTATCGCTTTGCACTATCAGTTTCGCAAAGATCCGATTGACCCCCGTTTCCAAGTACGCCTTTTCGTGGAGGCCAGGGGATTCAATATCGTTCATCATTTCCAATGGTTAATATGAACGATGTTGAAGCCTTACAAAAATGTATCAGCACCTAGCCAACACAAAGATGAAATCAATGCGTATCTGGAAATAGGGATCAATCGGATTTTTGCAAAACTGAGAGCGTAAAGCGAAAACTCACGATCGCAAATTATGTCATTCATCATGTGTAGACTAGGCGTTTTGAAAGAGCTGAAATTTCCATGTCCTTCTGATTCTATGTTATTTTGCACATTACAAAATGTGCTACAAATACCGCAGACATTACTATCATAACCTAACTAAAAAGTAGTAATAGAATTGGTTTATACAAAAGCCATTCTGGGGAGGGGGTGATGTGTTCACATATGCGTAAATGATTAAGGTATTTTCGCGTATTAGGACGAAACGTGGCTGTTATAAAGAATGTAAAAATTTTAAATGAAACCAAAATTAATTTTGCTAGTTATTGTTAATAATTGAGATTGTGGGTTTGGTCGGACGCGCAAAAGAGTTTAATAATTCTGTGCAGCTGGAATGTTGTTCCGCTGCCGTGTCTAGTGCAAACGTCATGTAATTCTTCCATCCAGACCGTTAGACCACCGCCTAATTTATCACATATCAATCCACATTAACTTGCCCTTCTTATGAGATCTGCTAAAATAGATTATGAAGAAGCAATTCAGCTTTTTAGCATTTAACTTAAACAGGTTAATTAGTGGGCGAAGTTTTACCCTATTTTGCGCTATGCCCATCGCTTGTTTAAACTGAGAGTTTGTGTTCTGTGGTAGATCAGTGAACACTTGCAATTGCAGACCCGTAAACTACAGTTCGTCTCTCTTGTTTTTGGACCACAGTCAAGATCATGATACCACCCAACAGAATTTTGAGATTGCGAAAATGAAAATTAGGTTATCTCGTTCAAACTGAACCATATATATTTCTTTTAAAAATTTCCAGCAAAGCTATTAATAATATTCGTTGTGGTTTAGATTAAACAAAATTTAAGAACCTCAATAACTATTCACCAACACGCATCTAAACATAAGCATAAATTCACGAAACCGTTAATATTGGAAAATGGTATTCTCCAAATACTTCTTTGGGCATGTGAACAACCATGTGTATGGAGGTACCAACCACAATTATTCTAATTCAACTTAAGTTATACACTAATTTGCATAACAAGCACCTTCAACAAACAAACTATAGGAATTTTACTTTTCAATATAAGCTTATTTTAAAAATAAAAATATTTCGATAATGTTTAATTACACCAATAGTAAAACTACACTTTAACTATACATTGATTTTAAATGCATTCTGACTTCGGTTTATACGTCTGGTCCTATCTGAACTAACGTGTAACAGATAGCGCAACACTTAATGAATAGTTAAATGAATGAAAGTTTGTTGATATTATGTTGGACATGTCATATGCGAGTGTGGATTTGGCTTTTTTGTGAGACAACAGTCAAATGCCTGCTACTTTATTTGTCTCCAAGATGCACGAAATCTGGAGTATCGTTTCAAATAATTTAGTTGCCTATCTATCCTCAGCATACCGTCTGTTTGATCAAATTTCGAACGCTTATTTCTCGTGCGGATGTTCTTATTTCTTCACTCTCTGTGTGCTGAATTCGCCGAATGCGTATATTATCAGGTATACGTAATACGCATGCCTTCGGCCAAGACTGTCGCCTGTAATTGTTTATAAAACATCTGCTTATTTAACAAAAAATACTTTTATTGCGCGGATGGTTGTAACAATTCACTATATCAAGTTTGCGAGCTTGAAGTAAACACCAATCCCATTGTATTTAATTAGTCGTCGAACAACATAGCAAAACTACTGCTGTTCGTTTTCAGTTATTATATTTATTTGGAATTTTTCTTCCAATAGTACATGTTATGCAATATATGGTGACTTCTTTACAAATGAGGCCTGCTATTCTTACGAATATATGTCTAACCATGACAAATTCGTGGCTCGTCGAATACTGATTCGTGTTGATGTAGTATTTAAATATTCGGTAAGGCCTTGTCCTGTTGAATAAAGAAGACATGTAAAAATTAGAAGCATTTGTTAGATCTCATTGGATGTATAAAGTAAATTTTGTTTGGTTAATATAATTAGTTATTTCTGATTTGGCAAATGATACCAATTTAAAATTACTGAACTATTGAATCAGTAAATAACGTATTAAATTTTGTTTTGTCTTTACGATTTACGTTATATTGCACATAAATTTAAAAATCGTCCGTAATGAAAGATTTGGAAGAAGAGGCTTCTGGTCTTGTGTGTCAAGTACATTATCCTTCAGGTGTTTATTTTAATTTTTGTCGTAATATCACAGAATTTACGTTGTAGTATCGTCTATTTTAATAGTAGTGATTTATACAAGAAACGATTGTTATAAAAACGAATCTCTGTTATCGCCTTCCGTTAAGTGAACAGGGTGAAGTCTCATGTTAGCACCAATAAATATTTCACGCTAGTTGTTCATTAGTAGGATTTTGTACAAATCCCCCACTTTGGACATAACAAGTAACACAACGTAAGAAAAATATCAAAAAGTCCGACTTACTGATGCGTGTCGGCCTTCATTGATGATCATCAAGGAATGACGGATAAATGACGAGGTAAAATTCAACCGCAATGGTCAGATAATTAAGGTAAAACTAGTTATCTATTCTCACCTCTAGTAGTCACGCATACATATTAATTTACCATAAATGGCAGCTGGACAATTTGTCTGCATTCACAAACACTAAATCAACTACCTTCATTCAAAAGTACTGAAGTCTTTTAAAATTTAATAATAATCACTTGCGAGGATCAAACCGCAATGCATACATGTGGAAAGTTAAATTAGATATGTGGTTCACACCCATAATTATCTCAAACTTATTGTTCTGGATCGGATAAGTCGCCTGATTAATGTCAGTGCAGTCAAGAACATTAAATTTATGCAATTTTTGCCATACATATATATAGTACTATTTAAAAATAATTAATTGCGCAGGTGATAATTATTAATTAAATCAAGTTTGTAGGCTTGAAGTATGCCCTAATCTCCTTGTAAATAACCATTTAATCAACATAACAGATCTTGACATAAACACCAGTTCCATTATGGAAATATTCTTGTAAATATAAACTAAGAATTATATA